>MU617519.1:0-11525 GCA_025201705.1 Dissophora ornata
CCCTGCGTAGATCACCAAAATATTGTTGGAGGGGGAGATGGCTTGGTTGGTAGGGATAAACGTTCTATGGTCGCAGACACTGCACACTTCACACGCACACTGTGGAGGGGGAGGTCAACTCAAGTACCAGCGCTCGATGCCAAAAGAAAGACCTTTACTGTACTATGCAGCGGTGACTAACCTGTGGAGGGGGAGGTCAACTCAAGGACCAGTGCTCGATGTCAAAAGAAAGACAAGGGGCACTCTGGCGCCTGTCCTCAGCTGCCCCAAATACCCTCCCAGTACGAGTAGCTAACTGGTCGCTAATCTGACGGACCCTTTCCAGGCCAACAATACTTAATACTTAAGGGGTATCGCCTCCCTGCAGTATGGTCAAACGCGTCGTTTCACACACAAGTTCGAGGACAACTCCCTCAGATCTACTCCAAGCCGGTTGTAACATGTCTCTAGAGGGTCCCAGTCATTTTTCGTCAAACTGAATGACCTATACTCCTTGTAGAATGAAAACTTGCGCGTCTAAAGACGAACATGATCAAAGGTTGAATAGGACATTGTGTAGAATCCCTGTAAGACGCGACAACATCACCGAACAACCCCCAAAACGCACCAAACTTTCTAGAAGTAAGAGTATGGAATGGAGAATCAAATGCATCCAAATTTTTGCCTTCTTGTACACTGAAAATAATGGCTATCTTGTGACTGAAAGTCGCGAGGCCCCGCAAAAACTTGTAGATTCAGTTATATCGCCATATCTATCCACATTGCACTAATTCAACCGAAAAAAAAATCTGATGCGTAGCTGTATCTCGCGGCTATGTATGATATTCACAAAAGTGGGCTTGGGGCGCTATATGACAGCGACAGACGTAGTCACCCTGGCAATCACCTTCTTGCTGCCTGGATTCGTGCCTGACCCCCTAGCTTTCGTATTCAATAGCTATACGAGCAGGCCTATCGTGTTTGTGGTGTGCATCGCAATTGCTGCCACACTTGGGAGTCCTAGAACAGGTGGCGACTGATGTGCAGGCTACACTTAGTCTTCTTGGAACTCTTCATACTAAGAAAAGTGTGGAGGACTTTTTCACTGTTAGACTCTTAGAGCGCCTTTTTATCTGCTTTTTTTAAGGCCAGCACTGTAGCGCGTGTCCGTTGCATGTGGATCACAGACAAGCATATTTTCGTCTGGGTGGGGTGTGTGTTTCTTCTCTGCTGGGGAGGGGTTGGAGCTACATGACATGCAGTTTGTGCGTCAAAGCGTGTCAAATGTCTTTTCGCCGGGTGTGTATTTATTCTCTACTGGGGAGGGATTGGAGCGACACGACATGCAGTTAGTGCGTCAAAGCGTATCGAAATGTCTTTTCGTCGGGGTGTGTGTTTGTTCTGTGTAAGGAGGGACAGCATCTTCTCGCCGGGGTGTGTATTCTTCTGTGCTGGGGAGGGATTGGAGCGACATGACATGCAGTTTGTGCGTCAAAGTGCCTCGAAATATCTTTACGTCGGGGTGTGTTTTTGTCCTGTGTTGGGAAGTGGGGAGGAGAGGTTTTGCATCTTTTGGCCGGGGTGTGTATTTCGTCTGTGCTGGGGAGGGATTGGGGCTACATGACATGCAGTTTGTACGTCAAAGTGCCTCGAAATGTCTTTACGTCGGGGTGTATTTTTGTTCTGTGTTGGGGAGGTACTGTGCACATTCGGAATAAGCAACACTTTGTTGCTTATTCCGGCGTTTAGCATTCGAAACTTAAATAGCCTACTAATGGACAATGTACCAGGACATGGCAACACTGAAGACCTTGACCTTAAGAATATCGAGCTCATTCGACTGCCACCAAAAACAACATTAGTCGCTCAACCTTTGGATGCAGGAACTATACGCTCGTTCAAAGTCAAGTATAGCCATATGATTCGCGTCATATCCAAGTATCGAAAAAGAGGCGAAATCTGACAAAGCTGAAGCCCCCCAATGGTCGGTTGTGGCCTTGCCTCGTTTTCGCTTGGGATGATGTGACAACGCCAACCACCCGTGGCTGTTGTGCACGTGTACCAACTGTGCCTAAAGGAATTCAAGAACGCCTACGAATGGCCGTGCAAGACGAAAAGGACAAGGAGATGGAGCAGCTAATAGATTTGTACCCGAGCCGTGCAAAAAGCTATTGAGCGGCAGAAAGACTTTGGCGAGCTCGCGTACTTCAGACGCTGCGAGGGTAAAGGCCCTACACAGCAGCTTGCGGATGCCATCAAAAGTGTCTCAACTAGCGAGAACTTCAAGATGTTCTTCCTGCCGGCTGGGTCGCGTTATTATAATGGGGACGAATCTGCTGACTTGGATTATTATCCAGAGAGCCAAGACGGCGGTGTTAATCTTACTGATACTTGCCCTTCTACTATTCTTTCTAATCGACATACCATGGAACGTCGGTCCGGTGCCCACCAGGTGGAACTGCTGCCAAGCCAATGTTTATCTCAAGAATCGGCCCCTCTTGAGGAAGTATCGCATGAGCAGGTGGTGCAGAGTCTACAAACCGCTTTGGACCATTGTCGCGCTATGTTTTCCCATGAAAAGGCGCAAATGCTTTCCTCGGGCGCCCAACTTGCACAGCCGCTTAGTCGGGATGGAGATGGACAAGATTGTATTGAAACCATTGACTTATCACAGGACGAGCAAGAAGAGACACTACAGTTGTGAGGGCTATTAAAGTTTCGAATTAAACAGATACCAATTTCGGATTAAGCAACAGTTTGTTGCTTAATCCGAAAGTGTTCAGTTCTCTGCTGGGATACGCGAACAGTATGCCCAAGTTGGCTTCTTCTAAAGTACGCAGACTGGTAGGAATCGTGATTTAATTTTATCGCCCTGTCCTCTTCCGTCCATCCTTCTAGCTATGGTTCTATCGTGTGTTCCATCGTGCAGTCTTTCGGTGCGTAGTCCTGGATTGATCATCGAAGTAGTGCCTCCTATAGACAAGATCATATATAAATATTACTCCCGATGGGTTGCATGAAAGGCGAAAGTGCTAATGTCTTGGGGGGTTTTATGTGTGAACCTTGGTGAGATTTCATAGCAAAGTGAGCTAGCATCGCCTGAAGCCCCCCGATCCTAGACTCATGGTTAAGCAAAAAAAAAAAAAAAAGTACAGTGGTCGAAGAAGGAAGGCTGCTAGACACAGAAAGTACGTTTTCACTGCTGACACATTTAACTAGCGCTTTTTTTTTGTGTGGTTCGCTGAGAGATAAGCTAATACTAGACAAGACCCAATGGACCAGGGGTGTTCAAGTATTCAAGTCACTGGAGAAAATAGGGTGTCGTTCACCAGCAAAGAGCTCACATTTAGTTTATGGACTACAAGAACAGATGGCAAAATGGCTGGGAAAAGAAGGTTTGTGATTGTGTGGGAGAGAGAGAAAGAGAGAGGGGGGAGGAGGACTATAACATTTTTTATCTACTAATTCCATGAATCCACAAGCGTGTCTCGCATGTCGGCAACAACCGCAGTCGCTTGACCTTGCAACTGGAAGATATTCTCAATGACGGACAATTCTGTGGAGGTGGTATCGCGACCTGCAAAAGCACACCAATCATTGACCAAAAGTCCAGCGCCGATCACTTCTGAACCGCGGTTGACTGTTCCAGCAACCACTTTTTTTTGTGACGGAAAATAGAAACAGAGTTTTTTTGCGGCTTTTTCAGTGACTTTGGAGAGCATGTACCGCAGCACACACAAGTCGTCGCAGCATTGTGAAGGAAAGTAACCAGGGAAAAAAAAACTTACGTGGTACTTGAAGCAAACTTGAGAGTTCATCTTGGTCTTGGATCGATGTGTGGGGATGGACCAACCCACCCTGATTACTCAGTACACAATAAGACCCTACCAACACATTGTCCGCGACTGTCTGTCGAAACACCTCAACGTTCAGCACATCTGCCACAATCTCTTCTGTTTCACGGTCCAGATCTGGATGGATCAGTGCCACATGGTCATTGCACGCAATCACGTTTCCCAAAGCTGATAACCGTTCTTCCACCCGCTCGATTCTGACTGTGTTCGGCAGCGAGTTTCGGAGATGTTGAAGTTCTTGGTCGGTTGTGGTGGAAGGGACGAGGAGACCATGACGGTTGCCGGCGCAGAGACGGCCAATGATTCGAACGCCCCCGATGCTGGTGCGAACAATGGGGACCGTGTCTCCCAATTCGGCCTCAAACGTGCTTTAGGATTTTCGATTTTTTACACAAAGAAGGGACGACTGTTAGTGTGGATGAATAAAAGTAGAATACAGAGCAAGTAAAAAAAGTCTGAAGCGATATAGTCGAGAACAGCGTGAGCATGCAGTACTTGTAAAAGATTTCTGATCCATCGGTGGCAACGAGGCAGTAGCTGTTGGTAAGCATGGCAAAGACACCAATCTCATTGTTGTTTTCATATTGATTTCCTACCAAGTGAAATAATAATAAAAAATTAACTTGGGTTGCGCTACAAAACCTCCCTTTCATAAAACTCATACTGTCTGGCTGAAGACATAATAGAGGCAATTGATCATGCTCCCAAAGTCAACCCTCGAAGTTCCGTGTAGAAGCAACCTCTGGCTTCGTTCTGGCTGCTCTTCTGGGAAATTGGTACTCAAGATATCCAGAAATGTTGGACCCTGTTCCTGGCAAATTGCAATCAAAAATGTTGATACGTACGGACAGCCATTACGAAATATTTCCTGCTGCAGTGAAGGGTAGACGTGGGATTATGTATGTATGTATGGGTGTATGGGTATAAAGATATAAAGATAGATGCAATAATAAATGGTATCTACAAGAAAAGAAAGGATCTGATGGGACCCACCAGCTTGATCGCGCTCACTTTTTTATAGAGGCAAACCTGCGGGCGAGCCGTGGCTTAGTCCGCAGCCACAGGACTGCTTTCTCGAACCTGCCGCAGGAAAAAAAAACCTTCCCCAGAAAGAAGAACCTCAATGGTGGTCGCAGTAATGATTCTATTTTAGAGTTGGAGGACCTTGGAGTTTCACAACACGTAAGATCATCAAGTCCCTTTCTTGCTGCATCACTCCAACCTCCTACAGTAACTTGTTATCAAATCAATACCCTTTTTTTTTTTTGCGCGCGCGATCTTCACCTACTCGCCTTTTTGTGAATGGTACTTAAGGTTCCGTGGACACATACACAAGGTGAGCACGGATAGCAAGCGAGAGAAGTGGAAAAACAACAACAATAACAACGGACAACAACATGGGAGACACATGTATAGCTCTCTTGCTGCAATTCACTCCCACGTCTGTCTTGAGGACGATGGGAACAGACCCCTCTCTTCTGCAAGTGAGCCAACAAGGTTAAACATTTTGATGTGAAATATGCACGAAACTTTACTTTGACTTCAGTCCAACCTCGTGTGGATTGACAAACCGAAACAAACCGAAACAATCCAAACACAACATAAACCCTAATCTTCATTCCTTTCTCGCCACCAATGCCAACACCAACAACACACACACGCACACACAAACATGACACTTGCAGCAGGGCTAATTGTACAATTGCGAGAATTATATTGTACATATGTACGGGAGAGAGAGAGAGAGAGGGTGTCTTTTTACAGCGAAATCATTGATTTGACTCTAATGATCCCCCATGTCTGCATGAGATAGACTAGACTATACGTGAGAATCTGACCAAAAAACAGGCAAACTCGGTGAAATGAAGAGAGAGAGAAGAATGACGATGAAATGGTGACGACGAAATAGAGTGGGAAGCACAAGAGGAAAAACAGAAACAACAATGAGAGTGAATGAAAAATGAAAATGAAAAAAGACGCGACTAGAAAGAAAACGAGCAGATTCAAAGAAAAGAACACGGACATAGAAAACAGCACTAGCTTTTTGCCGTTTGGCAAAAAGAATCTATAACAATAATAATAGTAATAACTAGAAGACTCTTGGCTTCATTTTTTTTTCTGGTCACCGGTTGTTGTTCAATGGAGTTCCATGGCAGTGACCCCCGTAAATTTCTTTGCAGCTGCCATCTAGGGTGATGAGCTGTCGTGGTCGTGCTGATCATGGTGGTCGGAGATAGGCCCCGTGGGATAGGATGAATATCCGAAATCGCTCCACCCTTGCGTCGTTGGTGGGAGAGAAGCATGGTGGTGATGTGATTGTTGCTGTGAATGGCTAGACTGAGGGGATCCACCAGAGATGCCGCCAAAGGTGCTGGGGCTTGTCGTCACAGGCGAATGGTAGTTCATCTGAAGATTGAAATCATGTGCCTGGATATGACCATTGCTGCCTGAGCTGGGCATCATCATCGCGGGTGATCCGCCACCATACTGTCCAGGAGAGAGACTGTGACGCTGCTGAGATGTCTGAGAGGACTGTGGGGACTGACCCTGAGTCGTCGCTGGATATTGCATGAAGGGCTGGTTGCGGGGCATGTACCGAATAGGAGGAGGCGTGGTCGAGGTCTGATCTTGAGGGACCGAAACCGAGTTTCCGTTGCCATTCGAGACAGGGCCATATGAAAAGTTGGGTGGGAAGGTCGCGTGCTGAGGGCTGTAGGGATGAGGCGAGCTATGATGATGCTGTGGTCCGCCGAAATGGGTCATGCCATGGTATCCTTGTTGGGAGTGCATATGGTGATGGGTGGACTGATGGTGATACGGCGACTTTGAGAAGACATCGAGTGATGACCCTACGAGGTCGGGCTCTGTCTTGGGCCGGACATGGTTGCCGAACCCGGCAGGGGTGAAATCGGCGCCGTTGGCACCCATGGTGTGGAAGGGCCCGCTGGGTGTGCGAGGGCTATGGTTGTTGGAGACGGGCGACTGCATATGATCGTTCACTATTAGGAAAGAAACAACAAACAGGTAGTTTCGGATTAGATGACCTGCGTTGCGCCATGTTTTTTTTTGTGCGACCTCACAGAGCCGTCCAAGTCATCTGCTCAAGCGAGAGAAAAACGACGACCCCCGTTCTGCGCAATGAGCGAAATACGGACTGCAGAGGGCGCCACCCCCGACCGCTTGGATGGACGCCTTTGACCGCCCATGCATCGCACTTGCCACGAATCGTCTCGCCCTCTCTTCCGGCAGATTGTTATCCCCTAGACTAGACGATTCTAATTCTAGCCAACTCCAAACTCCAGACCACGAACCCTCTTAAATACCCGGAATCACACAACTGCGCTGCAAGTCCATTCTGCTACACTTACAATCATACGACTGCTCGACCGTGGGTGGAATCCTGAAGTTTTGCTTCATAAGGAACTCGGGGCTGATCTCGAGGCTGGCCAAGTCGGGGACCGAGGAGGGCGTGCGGAGTTTTCCCGCGAGGACATCGTCCTTTGAGTAGTAAGAGATCAAATGCTGGGAAACACCGTTGACGACGATCGACATGGTCTTCTTGACAAGACCATTCTTCTTGAAGCGATAGCTGTTGGTGAGCGAGCCGACCAATGCGCGCTCCTTGTTCTTCTCCAAGGCAGACTCGACGTCGCTTGAGGAGCTGGAGCGCGAAGCACGATCGATGGGCGAGGCATCCTTCTTGCCAGAGTTGCGCTTGTCGAGCTCGCGGTAGACCAAGAAGTTGCCGAGGATGCGCGAGGGGGACCAGACGAGACCATCGGTCCAACGCTTGATCCCGGACTCGCGTTCGTCAAAGACGAAGACAGTGCCAGATTGGACAATGCGGCGCTCCTTTTCCTGGAGACGGCGGCAAATACGTGGCAGGAGGCCACGACGACAGGCCTCGAAGATGAGGAGGGTGTCTTGGGTCGTTTCGATGTAGCCGTGGAAGGTTTCGACGATGCTCATGGTGGCTGAGATGACTAGAAAGGGGATGAAAGGGAGAGGGGGGAGGGGGGAGGGTGACGAGCAGTGATACGGCTGGAGAGAGAAAGAGGGAATGAGCAGAGAGGGGAGAGATGGAGTTAGTGAGCAGGAACTATTTTCTTCCTCTCATGCATGGATGGAGAGGAGACAAAAGTGATGAATTTGAAATCAGCGTTGGATGGGGGGCTGATGAAGAGATGTGGCGGAAGAGATGAAAAAAAACAAGATCTCGAGAGCAAGAACAAAGCCAAGGATATCTCGACGCTTCCAGGATAGTCCCCCTTCCCCCCTCTTCCCTCACTCGCTGTAAACCCGAGGATGTGTTGTTAGGAGACGTCGCGGCGATCGCACGCCACCCGATCCATCGCCTCACAGCTATCCCAGAGGCTTAAAGCAACGCCAACCCGAAGCCATGGGTCGCGTCGTTTTGTTGTTGTTGATTTTCTCAAAACACCATCTGACATGCACACAAAGCTCAGTGGGCACAAGAGAGAGGGGGGAGGAGGAGAGAGGGGGGAGGAGGGGAGAGGGAGAGAGCCGTGGCGATGCTGACATGTTTTTTCCGGAAAATCGATTGACGCTTAATCCTTCCCTTTCTTCGCTGCCTTATCGCTCTCGCCCTTCACACACGCACGTTGGCACATTCCACAGCGCCTGGCTGCAGCTCCTGCGACCCACCGGGGATTCGAAATGCAGGACATGACTGTTCGGGGTTGCTCGAGTGTTGGGTGTGTGTTTGTAATCACTGTTTGTTTTTGTTTTTGTTTTTGTTGTTGTTTTTGTTTTGTTTTTGCTGTCATTGCGGGTGTTGTACTCTCCTCTCCTCCTTTGGAAGAACAGAAGAGCGAAAAGAGGCCACGGCTTGTCGCTCTATGCTTTTTTGCTTTTCTGCGACGAGGGTTGGAGCAACACCACACAACCACACACACATACGCATACATGCACACAGGCAGCACAGGCAGCACACCTCCCCGCCATTCTCCTCCCACTGCTTGCCCGCCCTCGCCCTCACTCAACGCTCAATCCGAACCGCCCCATTGCCAAGTACCCACCTTTTCTCCCATTCTACGTCGCCCATCGAAATCGATCGGGCATGTGGCTCAGGAGCGGGGTTATGTTGTTTAAAAAGAAGGCGGGGGGGAAAGGGATTTGGGAGCTGGAAGAGCACATATACAAAATAAAAGGCAGACCGAGGTTCTGCGACCGATGAGTGAGGGGAGAACTCGACATGAGGCATGCCAAACAACGACATCATCCTGCACACTTGAAGAATAACGAGAGCATGTTGTACCATGACAAATAACCCGACAAACAACAGAATCTTTCTCCCTCTCCCTCCCTCCCTCCTTCCCCCCCCTCTCTCTCTCTCTCTCTCCAGAGTATGCCCAATGGCATTATGGAATCACACCGATGTAGGGAAGGGGTCCCTTCTCTTCTCTCCGTAAGGGTATAGATGGAAGCAAGCAAAGGCAGACTGAGCGGGTTCAGGAACGAGACGAAAGAGGGGGAACACGGGAGAGGTTTGTGGCGCACGCCGCCACTGCGACGTGGGATAAACTAAACGGAAAATGATCGCCCAACCATGTCCCTGAGAAAGAAATCGGCGTGTACCAACGGAAAACTATATGTCACCAGGGTCATGCAGCCCGACGTAACGAGTGGACAAGCTCGTTTGCAGGTTTTACTGTCTGTGTCCATCACCATCCTTACCTTTGTCTAATAGGAGAGCTTGTCTGGGGCCGGAATGGAGCAGCAGCAGCAGGGTACGGCACAGGCAGCGGGAGGGAAATGGTGTTTGGTATCAAAAGGTCAGGTGAGGCCAGGCAAAGCAAAAGCAAAGGCAAAGCGAGGTAGCCTTTGTGGGTGGGGAGATTGAGTTTTCTGGAATGGAAAAGATGGTTTAAACTGTACAATAAGGATGGAGAAGAATGAGATTCGACTCGAATGGCAAACGTTGACTCTGGCTCTGCAAGGAGTGTTGGAGAGGCAGCGAGCAAAGAGAGATGGGTCGCTAAGGAACGAGAAGGATGGAGCGATGGTGTGTGTGTGCGGAATGAGCAGAGGAGGAGAAGGAGGCGAGCGAGCTGATCACATAGGTCGGTTACGGCAAGGAAGGGGGAAAAAAAGGTTTTGGAAGAGGACTTTTATATGGAGGAAAGGCAGACAACTCTGAGGAGGATTTTCGGCACTTTGAATCACTTTAATAACGGACTGAATTGAGTGGGATGTCGATGAATAGGACTGTTTACTGTTGAGTCCGATCGCACCACTGAATCGGGTGTGGCCGAATTGAATGGATAATGAATACACTGTCACCCGATAACCCCATTTTAATACCATTCAATTCATTTCGAGAGTCTCGCGGCGGAGGAACCCCTTTGCCCTATTGGTGCAGACCCAGCCAGAGCACTCCTTTCCATTGGACGTGAACCAGCTCGCCATCGCCCCCACCCAGCCAGTCCAGTTGCGCCTTCCTCGCCATGATTCACCCTGCCCGCTGCTGCCCTTCTTGAACGCACTGAGGCGATGTGCCGCCGGTGCAGCAGGACTCCCTCGGTCCATTATCAGCAACCCCACCTCTGGGCTGTCTGCATAGAGCATCTTTCCAGGAACAATCTTCTTGCGTGCTCAATGGACAGAAAGTGGGAAAGGGATGAAGGAAAGATAGAGAGATAGAGAGAGATAGAGAGGAAACGAAAGACCGATCAAATATACGGATGTACATGCAATGCATGTAATCTCATTGTCTGCCATTTTCCTTGCTCTTGCATCAACCCAAGATGTGTTCGCTGTCAGTCGAGTATCGAGTATGTACTCAAAGAGCAGCCTACTTGTTAAGTGAAACTATAATGGCTGAAGGTCCCATTCAGTCAAAAGCCACCATCGCTGCCTAAAAAGTACATGTACTGGAACAGCACCAACCCACAGCGTGAGCTGAAGCTGGGTATTCCAGGAAGACTCTCCAGCTGGGATAACGTATTCCCTTTGGCCAATTTATCCCATTGCTCCTATCCGAGGGCACTCATCTGGTGCGGGGTTGCAATGGGCCCTCGTTTTCTCCGTCACCGTTTCTTTCTGGCCTGATGTCTCTTACCCGTACGGTATCACTCTCACACCCAGTCTCCTGTGGATGGACACAAATGCTCGCTGTACACGCAGCCACGCATTTTAGTCCTTATACCAGGTGTCTTCATTCGTTCTTGGCTCTTTCCCCCAGAAAGTACCGATTTCCCTGCAGAGAATTTAATCACAGCACATTGTTTAATAAACAAAATCTAGGAGTCATATCAAATCAATCCAATCCGTCACAGGCCGGAAAAAGGGCCATATCCCCATATCCTCAATTCTTTGTTCTTTTGTACCTTATGAGCGAAAATGGCTATCTGATCCACTATCTCACATAACCACTACCATTATCACTACCGCCACCGTTATCACCACCACTACCACCACCACCACCACCACCACCACCACCGCCGCCGCCAGGTCTGTTTACTTTTCTCTGTACTTCCCGTTGTCTTGCTTCCATGTAATCACATCTCTACGTTCAATCCAAAGAATTGATAATCACTCCAAAGTTGCCTCCTTTGTCAATTCGGCTGTTCTGCATCCATGTCTGCAAGGCATTGCTTGATGAACCTGAACACGTTCCTGCATGTCACCCTTGTGACGGCGAAGAGAGAGAGAGAGAGAGAGAGAGAGAGA
>MU617520.1:0-11517 GCA_025201705.1 Dissophora ornata
AAATTTCGATTGCACACTGAATTTTCTTCTGCCCGCCCTCAAAGACACGACTCTGGAGAATCCGATAATTTGATGCGCTCGATTCTGTTTTGGTGAAAAGAGACCCTGAATGGGTTTCTGAAGGTTCAGGTCCCGTCATTCTGAAAAGATCAATTTCTTTGGCACCAATAACTCTGCCCTTTATTTTTTTTTCTATTTTTTTATTTTTTTTTATTTGTATATTTTTTTACTGCCAACACTTTACAAAGGCGGCCAATGTTTGTATGAGGTAATAGTCGTACATCATTACACAGCATTCGCGAGAAAAGTATACTATCCGAGGAGGATCCTTGCTGACCTAGTTCTTTTGTATTCCCGCAATTGCCTCTGTAGCCACTTCAAGGAATGTTAATACATGATCGGTACAAGAATGAGATCTTTGGTCATCGCCAGCCTCTCATCTTTAATCCCCTGTGCTATATTGCGCGTCATGGTTTCGCCATCAACACAGCATTGATACCCATGCTCACCTACTCCGTTGCCAGGTCCTTGAACACATAAGGCAGTGCAATCCTATGCTCGTGTGCATGTTTGACAGTGTGCAGAGCGCAAGTGTCGGTATTGGTGAGGCGACACTTCCACAAACAGCGGATTGGGCAAGTCTGGATAGACAGCCCTGCAGCAAGTACGACACTCCTTGTGTCCAACAGGACACATCATCGCCATGATCGGCATTAATGGTCTTCCAAGTTATTTGGTGTATCAATCGGTGGAAAGTGTCTCATTTTTCAGCCTTTCATGCATGAGTGTTGTTTGGTGCATCACTTTATGACCCAGCCAGTTTATTTTACATTATGATCCTTGTTGAACGCACCAAAGATCGGCGTGTGTACTTTGGCTAGTAGCAGTCTAAAACATTATTACCATCGTTCGGATTCTCGCTTTCTTCCATCACCACGTCCTCCACACGTTCAACGTTCAGCACTTCCTCATATAGTTGCTCCACAGAGGTTGTTGCATCCAGACGCTCAAAGTCAAGACTTTTTAGCACGGCATAGAACTTGGCATGGGGATGCGCGCCGGATGGCTCTGACGCTGGACTCGAAACATCCTCGGTGTTCTCATCAACAGGTCTTTTCCCTGTTCGAATGCTATCATGAGCTTCATTAGATCCATGCTCTGAGACAGCCCCATTGTCCTCCTTAACTATGCTACCGACATCAGACCCCAGTCGCTCCTCAATCGAGGCTTTGATCTTCTTCAAAGTCTCGACACTTGTCAAGCGCGTTAGCCTGGATGAGTCCCGAGTCGCCTCAACTAGAATCTTATCGCCCTTTATGTCGTAAAACCACCAAGAAGATGGCTTTGGTGGCTGTGCGCTATCACTGTGATCACTGTCAGAATCCTTGAGTCGTTTGGATGCACGAATTCTGTAGTCTGCCCGTTCATCCAGCGCCAAACAGTGCTCCCATACTGCTGCAAGGAACTCACACGCGCGGATCCTGACCTCCCAATCACTATCGTCCAGAGTCAGCCTTGACATGAACGTAGCACTAGAGATAGCAACGCAGAATACACTGTTATACATCAAGTGCGATGGCGATACACATTGATTAAGCACGTTAAATCCGGGGGTACGGCTCAAAAACTTACTCCACAAAGAGATTGGTTCCGTTGACCATGAGGACTGTTCCAGACTCACGCTCACTCACTAAACAGATCATCGCCTCCAGAACGGCGCGTCGGACAAAAGCTTCACTATCTCGGATCAGCGACGGTAGCTGAATACTAAGTCGCTCATCCAAGTTCTTTAAGCACATGCCCTTCCAGCCTCTAGAGTCATGCATCACTATCTCAAATGCGTGCACGCTGGCCGCTCGAACATATGCTTCCTCATCCGAGAGTTTCTGGAACACAGACTCGAGAAGATCGTGCTTTAGTGCCCATTCCACCCCATGATCTGGTCCATCCTACAATGTGTACACAGGTATAGGCCATCATTAACAAATGTGACAAAATAAAGTTGCTAGTTCGACTGTGCCAGGTACTTACGACAGCAAAGAGTGAGCCGATGAACTCGACAACGTTGTCCCGTACATCCCACTCCATATCGTATAATTTAAGACTGAGTCCATTTGCCAGATCCAGTCCTACTTTCTAACGACATCAAAACCAAAACATAATTAACTATCAGACAAATATTCCAAGTGAGGTTCTAAGCATACACGAGTCCATCTCTTCTTACCTCATGTGCCAATACTTTGCCCAGGGTATCGTCTGCAAAGAATTCTTTGACAGCATTAAGAACGAGCCTGAGCGACGTACTACCTGTCGCCGGTCGTTGCAAAAGCCCAAGGACGACTGTCATAGCACTCGCAAAAAGCTCCTCGTCCAACAGCTGGCCGTTCTGAACCTTGGTCTTCAAGACGAGCGGTAATGTCGTCAGACATGCTTTGAAGACCCTCTGATCTGAGCATAGCTTCTGATCAAACAAGACCGAGAGAACTATGTGGATCGCATGACTTTTTTCGACAGCCTCCGGAAACAGCAGTGCCAAACTCTGGAGAGCCCTGAGCGCTGTTAACACGATCGTCTTTGGAAGCGTGCCCCCTCTCGCGGCAGCCCCCCTTACGGGTTTGGCGCGACTTTGGGCCTTCACAAGATCTTGGAACCCAGGTTGGTTGAGTTGTTTTGTGAGATCCCCGTCACCATGGACTGCGATGGTGCTATTGTGGATATGACTTGAAGTGTTCTGGGCAGCTTTGCTGGTTTCTTGAAGCGCCTGAATTATCCAGAGCACAGTCGAGAGGATGGTGTCCTTGAACGAGGATCCTGATCCATGCATTTCATCGGATTGACACAACGGCTTTATCATCGTATCCAAAATGCCCGTAGCCACATGCAGTGCCTTGAGTGAATCCGTCAATACAACAAGCGAGCGCACGTCATGATCTAGCAGATAGTTGAAGCCTGGTACAGAGCAGAGTGTTAAAGTTAGGAATCGTAAAGGTGGAGACATCAATATATTTGAGGTAAAGTGGTGAAAGTATTGAAAGACTCACAGTCCGTCATAGCTTGATCATCTGTCTTGTCTAGGTCCATGTCCTGTGAAGGCGCGAGATCCTTTCCAAGGACGCTGAGTGGGTTGGAGGCCGATTCCAGTAAGATCGAGAGAATATCTAACGCCCTGCTTCTGACAAGTCGCGAGTCATCCATGAGGAGGTCCATATACGGAAAGAACTGCCAAAAGTAAATGAGTAGAGGAAATAGCAGCAAACATCCTTTCTTCTCAACGTCGAAACTGAGGCACGTACCAGTTGACTTTGACGCAAGAATGATGTCCCGCGATCAGATCTAGAGTCAGTTATCATCCAGAGGAACTCGAGACCGGCGACTCGGTTCGTTTCTGACTCTTGGTCTGTCATCATGGTATGAATCAGCTTATAAAGGGAGATCGATTCCAGTAACGTGTCTAAAAGTGTGTCGTGAGCAGTGACCTTTTGAGCTTCAATGCTGCGATTCTCGATAATTGCCACCAAAAACTGGCATGCAGCCGTCAGGACCTATTCAAGCCAGCGAACAAGTACAGGTGAGCGATTGCGAAAGATGCGTGTGTCGATTTGGATTGCAAATGAAAGACACATACGTAGGTGCTGGTGTCTTTGAGTGCCACAGATACCATGTCTGCGCATTTGCCGGTCTTGAGTAGCCTAGTAGTTCAATTAGCCAGAGTCAGCGAGCTGTCCTTAACATAAACTAAGACACCTGAGAGTGGCCAATAAAACCAGAGTCAACGCCTTACCATCGTGCACCATCGTCATATTTCATAGCGCGCTCCAATGCGAACCAGCACGAGTAGCGTGTCAGGGCTTCTTCTCCCATAGTATTCTCAATCATGAAGTCCAGAATCGTCGGATATCGGGTTTCCAGCAACTGCCACAAATTAGCATTGTTTCCATTCCCACTGGCGACTTCCTGGGTTGTATCGTATTTTAAAAGGTACCCGAGGAGTCGCAATGCCACACAGCTGACGCGATAGTCCTGATCTGGAGCCAGGCACGCCTTTATACAGAACAAAGAACAACAATGAAGTCAGCGTGCTGAGCCCAGGGACTCTTCTGAAGTGCCTGATAGCGTAACAACAACTGCCGTTGCTCTATATACCTGAAAGATATCGAGGATGGCCCAGTCATTCAGCATGGTTTGCAGCAACACTGGGTCCGCTTGGGCGATGAACGCAGACACGTAGGATAGCACCTTTTCATGGCGGGTATCATCGACGATGTTCTTTGGCATCCTCGGCAAAGCTGCGACGACCTTCCTGAGCTCCTCCAGAGTCTCCTCTGAGTTGGCATTGGGGTTGAGATGCACCATCTTTGTCTCGTTTGGTCTGATTCGAGCTCGAAGAGGGCAATGGAGAGTTTATTTTGCCACCGACTTTTTACTTCCAGAGCAGCAGCACACGTACAGGGCGGATGTGCAGATGCTTCGTACGTTCGATCCGTGGGGGGATCAGATTCACTATGGCGTGAACGGTGACTGCCACTGAGCAATTGACGGCTGCATTTTTGTTGGCTGAGCAACCGATGACTCTTCGAACACACACCAACACCTTCTTGACCACTCGCTTGATTCTTCCCTCCTTCCTTCCTCCTTCCTTCTTTGCAGACCCTCAAGAGCGACACCTCCCCAGCAGTAGTGGACATACTCACCCCCAAACACCCCCCCAAACACATCCATATCATATCCCCCGCCGCCATGGTTGACAGCACCTCCACCCGCATCAAATACAGACCCGCCACAGAGCTTGTCTATGTCGACAACTCCGACGGCAAGGGTCCCAAGGACAACTACAATGCTGCTTCCATGCCCATTTATCAGACCGCCACTTTTAAGCAGACATCCTCCACACAGATGGGTGAGTTCGACTACTCTCGCTCTGGAAACCCTACTCGCTCCCACATCGGTAAGCACCGTCGTTTTCTTTGTACCCCTCTGTCTGTGTCTGTTATCAAACGCTTATTTTAATAATTATTTTATCTGATACATTGTTCCATTGATAGAGAACCACCTTGCCAAGATCATGTCAGCCAAGAGGTCATTTGCAGTAAACAGCGGGATGACTGCCCTGGATGTGATTACCCGTTTGGTCAAGGCTGGCGAGGAGATCATCGCAGGAAACGATCTTTATGGAGGTAAGAAACATAGAGGGAGGCAGATCGTGATGGTTGGTGCTCTCGGAATCAATAGATAATCGCACAGATCATGCATGTTGTTGGGTCAACTTTGATTTTTTCATTTACGACTTTGACACCGACATGGGACATACCACCCGCTGCAATAACACTCTTGTTATTGTACAAAAGTCATCAAACAGTCCTTCTCACCCGCCCTGGTTTTTTTCAATTTGAAACATAGGCACCAACCGACTTCTCAGTTTCCTCGCTACTCACAACAATGTCAAGACGCACCATATCGATACCACGAATTCAGAAACCATTATCCCCTACCTCTCGGAAAAGACACGTCTCGTTCTGCTCGAGACGCCAACCAACCCCCTGATGAAGGTCGCAGATATTCCACGGATTTCCGAGATTGTGCACGAGAGGTGCCCTAATGCGCTCGTCGTCGTCGACAACACCATGATGTCACCCTATCTTCAAAGACCTCTGGAGCTGGGTGCAGATATCGTCTATCACTCTGGAACCAAGTACCTCAGCGGACACCATGATCTCATGGCCGGAGTGGTCGCTGTCAAAGACGACGCCATTGGCGATGTACGTTACTGCTTGCTGGATGTCACCATTGATTCGCTTGTGATTGTGCATATCCATGTCTCAATGTACTCATATGAAATTTCGCGGTATTAGAAAATCTACTTCACAATCAACGCCACAGGAGTTGGTTTGGGTCCATTTGATTGTTGGCTGTTGATGAGGGGAGTCAAAACGTTGGCGGTACGCATGGATCGTCAGCAGGCAAACGCCATCAAGATTGCAGACTTTTTGGAGTCTCACAAGTTCAAGGTCCACTACCCTGGACTGAAGTCTCATCCCCAACATGAGTTGCACGCAAAGATGTCGAGCGGACCAGGAGCTGTGCTCAGTTTCGAGACTGGCGATGTGGAATTGAGCGAGAAGCTAGTCGAGTTGACACGTCTTTGGGGTATCAGCGTAAGCTTTGGCTGCGTGAACTCTTTGATCAGGTATGGGATCTTTTGTCGAAGGGACTTGTTTTCTGTTTTCGTGTATGTGATTTGTATCCTTTTGTGCGCTGGACTAATTTGTTGATCTTTCTGTAGTATGCCATGTCGTATGTCTCATGCTAGTATCCCAGCCGAGGTCCGTGCTGCACGTGCGATGCCCGAGGATTTGATCCGCCTTTGCGTAGGCATTGAGGATGTGGATGACCTATTGGAGGATCTGTACCATGCTCTCACGGCATCTGGAGCACTCAAGCTTGCCAACTAAGCACCATGCATATTCATTGACCTCCCCCTCACTCATAGCGCAAAACCACCCCCTCCATTCTTGACATGTATCAAAAAATAAATATTATCAACGTTACGTAACGCTGTGTAATTGTCTCAAGATCCCAAGCATTGCAGTCAAGTGAGCACAAACGCTTTTAGCACGGTTTCACACCTTTTTTTTTTGTTGCTATTTTACTTTAATAGGATGAGTTGATCAAAGACCAAAAATGGACTGCAAGAAACAAAAAAATAAAAGCGAGATGCAAATGCCAAAAAAAATCAAAATAAAAAAAAAGAAAAAAATGGTAGAAAACCTTTTTTCGTATAGTACAAGTTGCTGGCAAAAATAAAAAACAATAATGATAGATAGATAAATAGATAAGGTCTGAACTAAGTGGAAGGATCGGTTATTAAAGGAGTGTGCGTTGGATGCGAAGAAAGGATCAGAATAACGTGGAAATGGGAGGGGAAAAAAAACAAGGTAACAAGATATATAAATGCATTTTTAATGCAAATTGAGATTCTCGGGGGTCAGGATCCACTTGCCGTACTCATAGACGCCCCAGCAGATCGCTGTCGATGGCATATGACTCAAAACTCTGGGCTGCAAGCCCTTTGCGAAGCCTGCAAAACCCTGGCCTTGATAGATCAACTTGAAGGCCTCAATCAAACCACTGCAATTTCTTACCCTCATATCCGTAGATTCACCACGGGTCTGAAGCAAGGTCTTGGCAACATCCAGGGGTGTTGTTGCAGCGGCAGCAATTGCACCGGCAATACCTCCAGCAGTGATGTGAGTGATTGGATCATAAGCTCCTGATGGGTTCAGGACCTTGCGCAAATATTCATACATTGCAAATTGGATTGACTGGAATGGGATTGTCATGGTCAAGGTTGTTGGGTATGAGATGTAGAAAGCGCGGAAACCCTCAGCCTTGTTGACTTTGATTGCACAGTCGTATACGCTCTTGTAGACCGATCCATGGACCTGCATACGCTGCTTAATGACGTCAAATGGGTTCATCAACGCGTCACTAGCGACAGTGGCGCATGCACCAGCAGCAGCTAATATCGAGAAAGGATAAGCCCGAAACGGTTGAGACAATTGGGTTAGATCAGGGTTCAAGGGGGGAAATAATTCTACAGTACATTTAACGGATCAAAGATAAAAATAAAAAACAAAACAGCATAAAGATCATCGCAGGGTTTGGCCCCTGGTGGAACATGTCTCTCGGCCGATTATAGCACTCCAAACCCCACTTTCCCCCCCCCTCCCCCCCGTACCTCAAATTCTTTAATGCTGCACACAATATGCAAATACACAACAGCCCACATAAGATTCGACACACATGAGATTCGCACACCCGCAAAGTCGCTCTTTCAGCTGTCGTCCTTCTTTACCTGCAGCAATCGGATGGTGTCCAGATTCATTTCCTCCAAATGCATGCTTTGCGTATTCATAGGTTCCAAAATAAAGCGCATGGGCAGGTCCGGCACCCAAGATGACAGAGTTGACGCCTCTCCACAACGTCTTGGCGCCCTCTGTCGTTGTGATTTTCGAGACCGCATTGATGACACCGCTGTAAACTGCCTGCGGGGTCGGATGGAGAATCTGCATTCTTGTCTAATAGCGTGGTAAAAAAAAAAATTCAAAGTAAAGAGATCAGAAACCCGTGTTTTCATCAACCGTCAAGTATATATCGCGCCCCAAGCTGGTGTTGCGTTATTCAGGCTGAAGGGAAGGGGGGGTAGTCATGGTCGGAGGGCTAAATGAGCGCAAACGCGATAATTCTCCTGTCCAACAGCTGGCTTTTGCAGGATTCAAGACATGGAGGTGGCCCATTTCTCGGGTCGAGCTGAGTGTGCATTGTGCCAACCGCGCAGTTTGACGATTCTCATCATGCCCATCTCGTCTTTCAAGATCTTGTTGATCTTACAACCGGACGAGAGCTCCACAGTGGCTATGATCGTGGACAGGGGGTGGAAAGAGCGACGGCACCCATGGAGCCGTTTAACAACGACGTGGGAATCCCTCAACGTCCTTTTACCCTCTTCCACAACCATAGCACGTTGTCTTTCCATGCCAGTCTGCCGGCTTTGGTATCACAGGTTTAGAGGCAGATCCCTTTGCTTCCCTTGTGGCAATAGGTGATGTCGCCAACAATTGAGCAGTTGATCATGGTGCGATATGTGGTGTTCCAGATTTTCTTTTTTTTTAATGATATTCTTGATATTCTTTTTACCTTGATCGAATCAACCGGGTACATAACAGCATGCTCTGCAATACCGGCAAAGGCCCCTGCCAACAAACTGGCAGAGAGGGAGGCGTTCTCGGGCAGAGCCTCGTATTCGAAATCTTCAACGGTTTGGGTGGTCATGTTTTTCTGTGGTTTTTATCTGTTGGGGGATATGATGGACTGTTCGCGGAAGGACAGGAAAGAGGCGTGGAGAGGAGAGAAACGGCAGAGTGCACCTGACAAAGTGCGTGGAGAGAGTAAAGAGAACAAAAAAAAGTCGCGGGTAGTAAAGAGAAGCGAGAGGGATGATCGGGCCGAGGTCGGAACAGGCAGGACTGAGGGAAAGGGGAGAAAGAAGAAAGAGAAGGAGGGAGGGGGGGTCAGCCATTATTATTATTATTATTATTATTATTTTCTTTCGAAGACAACACAGAAGCACAGAGGGGACAGAGAGAAGTGAGAGAGAGCCAAAAAAAAAAAGTGACTTGTGAACAACGTTCATTTCTATTCCTGCACACGCGCACCAGGATTGAGTTTCTGTTGTGAAGAAGACTCGGAAGCAATAATCTCAAGGCTTGTTGTCTCCGCAGAGTTGTAATTGCTACGAGTCTCGCCAAGCCCCTCTCTTCACATGTGGCCCAACAAGGTTTCGGGCGGATCGAACACGAAGCAAGGGCGGCACGATCGTCAGTAGTCTGGCACGGTACGTGCTACATGCGTCTGTATCGTAGATGTACCCCCACGGCCCTTCTGTTGTTTACGTGTTTACGTATCCATGCACCCATGCCTTTGCTTTCGAAAAGAGCCCTTTGTGGAAAACGTGCCTGATCTGCCGTCTCTCGCGCTGTTCACCCACCCCCCCCACCCCCCCACCCCCCCACCGTTCTCCCTTGCCACTCTACACTGAATAGGCTAATTGGTCCCTACTTTGTGCAACGGAGCACTTTACTGCATTATTACCTTTTTTGACTTGGGGGATGTTTTTCCTGGTGCCAAGAGATCTGCAGAATAGTGTTTCGAGTATAATCTTTGTTTGTTTTCTGGACACGTTGGGATAAAATATGGAACGGCTGCTGAGTTGCAGGAATGTGTAATGACCAAAAGCGAAAAGCGGGAGAAAAGAAATAGAGAAATAGAGAAAGAAAAAAAAAAGCAAAGAAAGGTCATTTCTGTTTTTCTGTTACAATCCCACGTGCGGGGCGGGTGAATCCCAATCTTCCATGGGCGCTTTACTACATCAATCCCTTGCTGCCACAATTACTCCGCAACTGGGATTTAAAAAGTCCCGTGTCTGGTCATCTGCCGTTGATTTCGTTATCAGATCCTCGAGACAAAGAGTCGACACGCCGCCATCAAATCATATCAAAAGCCTACGCTCTGCGCAGTCGGTTCTTCTTTCTCCTCACATCCGTTATCAGATCAAGTTTGTCTGTTCCTGGCCCTCTGACCGCTGAACATTACTCCATTTGGGCATGTTTTCATGTCGCTTCCTACCTGGCGTTGTCTAGAGGAGTCTAGTCCTTTTGAGCAGGGTCCACAGCGCTTTTCTCGCACCAGATAAATGTAATGTTCAGTTGTATGCTGTATTGGTTTTATTTGAACAAGGATGCTATATCGAAGTGCCAACCAAGCCTTGGGAGGCAAAATAACGGCTCCGTTGGCCTTTCTTTGACTTCCCCCCCCCCCTTCCTCGAAAGGGTATTACATGAGACTACAGGCATTGACAACGCTGCGTGTGCCAGTTTGTACCATCTGAGGGACGGAGAATGCCGCCTGCTTGATGCTCTGCACAATAAAGTTGTCTTGCGCAACACCGATCTATCAGGTTTGCGCAGAAAAAAAAAAAAAAAAAAAAAAAAAAAAAAAAGGAGAAAAGACGGATGTCCAGAGTGAGCATGCAATTGCAGAGTGGCAAAAAACTGTACTCTCTTTTTTTTTTCCACATACAGCCCTTGATGTCTCCAATGTGGCCTTACCCTATTATTCACTTCCTGGAAAAAAGTACACGTAAACTTTGCTCTTCTTGCTCCCTCCTCAACCGCCACCACTGCCTCGTAGAGCTCCATGAAGCTATCGCGAGCATACTGACTGTAACGCGTATCTTTGTTCGATAAGAACACAAGTGGAGGCTGGTAAGGCAGGTGGAACCACTGGCTCAGCACCTTGACGAACCCCTCTGCAGGGTCTGTCAATGCATCAATGTTCTCCTCGAGATAGTCCCGTTGTTCTTCATCCACATGTGTAAAGACAATGACGACGTGTTTCCAGAAATGAGGTCCCAGCAAGCGCTCAAACAGCCTCAACATGTTTTTTGTGTACTCGTCCAGTCTTTAGAGCGCAAGGTGAGAGGTGTGTGTTAGACGAGATGTATTTTTGTATACGCGCATGGATAAAGCTGGCTAATCAAATGAAATGTCGCTTCTCTCATTTTGACTCTTTTTTTTTTTTTTTTACCTTGTGTTATGAATGTTGAACACAAGCACGAATGCGCTCACACCATGGGAGAGGGTCTTGAAAAACTCGACCATCAGGTGCACGTTCTCCACATCCTTGTAGGTCGATTCGCACATGCCGGGTCTATCATATGGTGAATAGGCAGCTAGATTTTAGCCTGGATCTTGACAATCTAATCGCGATGCAGGGTGTGCTTTGCAAGCATGATCCGTTTTTTTTTTTTCTTTTCTTTCCTGCCAATGAAAGTGACCGAGGAGTGTTTATCTATCCCGTCTTGATGTCCTGTCCAGTAATGATGTGCCGTCACCCTAGTCCATTTCTAATTTCCTCCAAGAGCTGACTGCGCCTTGTCCAGCTTCGGTTTTTTTTTTTTTT
>MU617522.1:0-10000 GCA_025201705.1 Dissophora ornata
AAAGGATGCAGATCGTGGAAGGAAGAATCATTGATTCTAACGGTATTGTTGTTGTTGTTGTTGTTGTTGTTGTTGTTGTTGTTGTTGTTGTCGCTGTTCGTTGTTCGTTGATAGTGATCCTGAGAATTGCACGTTTGGTGACAGGTGCAATTACATTCACCCTAAAGATATGGACCGGCAGTCATCGCGTGGCAGGAAGTTTGGCAGTGTCCGGGGGACAGAGCTTCGTAGTCAAGATATCTAGGTCATTTTCTTTTTCTTTTTTTTTTTTTTTTTTTTTTCAAGAGCATGCATGGACTTCATTCAAGTAAAAACAGCGGATGGAAGGACTCATCTATGATCTATCAGCAAACTGTATTTGAGGAGGGGAGTAGCTTTATATTCAATAATGTCAACAACTCTTGGTATCCTGTCGAAAAAGTAGCTGCCTTTGTTGTTTTACCGAGGTATCATATTTTCCTTTCTCATATAGCGCAACGGGGAGGGACCTTTTTTTTTAATTAAGGATCTTGACGGACCTGGTCGCCGCAGCCTTCTTACTGCCAGCCGCCCCAGCATCCAAATGGCTCTGGTTGTTGGCATCCTTTTGTGCAGTAGCCGCGTCGACCACAGGACTCAACTCCGAGGTCTTGGAGATGGGTCTTCTGTCAGCCTCGAACATTGCAATACAGAACTCTGCCAACGGCTTTGTGCACCAGCGAGTCGGGAAAATGAAGCCTTCGAACCAACCCAAATGACCACCATGGGCGGTTGTTGCCAACAGTCCATAGGGGTTGCCAACGATCTCATCCCTGGGTATGCACTCTTCCACAGCAATGGGGTCATCCTCTGCACTGAGGCAGAGGAAGGGACGCTTGATGTCAAGGATTCGCTGGGAGCAGGAGGCCATGCGGTAATACTCGTGAACGGTCCTGTACTTGAAAATTCTACGGGTGACGCATTCATCAAACTGGCGGATTGTGACAGCGCGTTTGACTTCCTCAATGTCGATACAGTCTGAATTCTCGAAAACCTTGGCGTGCTTGAAGAAGATGTTCTTCAAGTTGCCACCCATCGTTGGGGAGTAGATATGGTGCTGAAGGAATCCACGTTCCATGTTATAGCAGGTTCTACAAGATGGCGAAAAAAGATACAATAATAAAATAATCAGCACAGTGGCACAACCAAGAAACCAACACGGTATTAGAAACAAAAAAAAACAACAACAGCAGTAGTAGCAATATAATAACATACCCTAAGAGGTCAAAGGGGTTGCCAACAGACATAGCGCCCAAGAATTCGCAGTTATCGCCTTCCTCGCCCATGTAGTTCATCAAAATGTTTGATCCCAAACTAAAGCCCACGCTCATCAGTTTAGCCTCCGGCAGGGTCTTTCGCACGTGCTTGACCACTATACGGAGATCATCTGTCCAGGAACCGCAGTACAGCTGAGGAGAGGTCACCTCGGTATCAGCACAGGCACGGGCATTGAACACGACGCAGCGGTAGCCGTGGTCCTTGGTCAATGTCTCGATGAGCGCACGGAGGTAGGACTCATAGCTTCCTCCGGTCAAACCGTGAAGGAGGACCAACGTAGGGGTATCGTCCACGGGCTTTTTCACAAACGAAGGGGCCCAATCAATTGAGACTGTTCCACCATCAGGGGTCGAAAGCAATTCACTGCAGATGTTTTGACACAAACAAAAATACAATGAACGTTAGTACAAAAAAAAAAACCACATCCATGGAGGGAAAAGATGCATGCAGAAAAACGTAAGCAGATCATCCGAAACGCGGATTTGAGAAAAGAGCACAGGGGATGACTGGAGGGAGGGGTGTTATGCGCATACTAAAGAGATGAAAGATGCAGGACATGCATAGGGGCAGAACGATAACAGTGAAAGAACGCGACTTGGATCCACATGATAAAAAACAAAAAAGATAACGAGGTGGTGGTGGGGGGGTATCTACAGATGGTGTATTTTTCATCCATTGCAACCGACATCTTACCGTTCATAGTTAATGATATATTTGTGCTCAAAGTTGCGGTAGGCAGCGTAGGCAGTCTGGAAATGGCCACTGGTCATCCACAGAGTAGGCTTGAAGACCGCACCCTTGGATGGATCGGTGAGAGTGGGGCAGGTCCTCTTGATGTAGTCGATAAAGTTTTCGGAAGTGGTGCTGCCAGTCTTCCGGTCGTGGAGCCTGATCCTCACGGGGTCCTTGCTGTAGCTGAGGACGACAGGCGAGGCAGTGTAGTAGCGGAAGAGGCCTGTGAGGAGGAAGGGCAGGAGGATCAGGAGGGGGATGACCAGCGGCTTCTCCTGGTGGTGGAAGAGGATGCGAGAGCCGGTCTCGGTGCTGTTGAGGAACTCCCAGGACGGATGGTTTCCGAGCAGGAACTGCGAGACTGTCTCCATGTCCATCGAGACGATTGCACAGGGGGGGGGGGAGAGAGAGGGAGAGAGGGGAATGGAGAATGAAGAAGAGAAGAGAATGAGCGGATGGAGGGCCGATGAGGGAACGACGTTTTATGTGTGCTGTGAACACCGACAGAGGTTCGGTAGATCGTCTCTCCGGGCATGATCGATGTTTAAATTGTTTAACTGCACGCTGCCCGTGGACTGAACGTTCTGCAATCGACTGTTGATCGGGGCGGGAAGCACTGGCCAATCGACGGCCTTATTTCCTCACACTGCCGACACACTGGTTTGCCACCAGCAGGTTTTTAGAGTCGATGGGTCTATGCCTGCACAGCAACACAACAACAACAACAACATGCCGTTCATTTTTTTTTTTGGGTTGCGTATTTATTTACAAGGTTTTCATAGGGCTGGTGCGAGATCTGATCTGAACAACCACCTCCTCTCTTTCAGAACATATCTAGACGTTACGCTGGACATCTCCCAACGTAGTGTTGGCCTTGCCGCGAGCCTCCAATACGGGGTCGTTGGTCGCGCTTCCGACAGCCTGCTGGGCAGAACCCTGGACGGTATTGCCGACGCCCCTGGCCTGGGTCTCGGCCTTGCGTGCGTTCTGGTTGGCGTGGGCCTCGGCGTTCTGAACAGCTCCCTTGGCAGCGAGGGACTCGTTGCCGGTGGCTCGTCCGATCTTTTCCTTGGTGGCACCGGCGGCCTCGTTGTATTTGTCAGAGATCCTTCCGGACATGATAGAAGAGTGCTTGCTGTGTTGTTGTTTTTTTTGGAAGAGTGAAAGAGTGTGCAAAGTGCTGAGTTGTGAGTCTGTGTGTTGGAGTTGATGGAGAATATTAAAAAAAAGAGAGGGAGCGGTCGATGGTCTTTATACCTTTTTTTTTTGTTTAGTCAGGGTCATCTTTGAATTCATCCAGAGAATTGCTCGGAGCTCCTTCGGCGTGATGGTCAGACGCGAGCAAAGGCCACCCAATGTCAATGTATGATGAAATAATGATGATTGTCTGCAAGTCCAGCTCCCATTGGGTTGTTTTCTCGTACACAATACGTACGATGCGCTAGATATTCGTATAGGCGTTAAAGTCTTACGTCGCTTCCGCCTGGAAAGACGACAGCGGGTCTTGCACCACTTCAATCCATGATGTAACCTGAGTTTCTGATGGGCTAACTATGGTCCTCGAATAAGAGTCTTCAAATCGCACGACATTATTACATTATTACATTCATGCAATATTGCAACACAAACGAAACGACAGCAGCGCGGGTATTACTCTAGACAGCATCCAACTTCTCCTGTCTACCTCACACGGGACACAACGGGGCGGGGCGCTCTTCCACATCTCATTCCTGCTTCGTACATGGAAAAAAAAAAGATGCTAATATCCGATCACGACCTCTCGCTCCGCTCCACCTAGTCGGACTTTTCTAGCCTATGATTTATTATTGTAGCCATTGGATGTTTCATAGCTCCTTTTGGTCGGCAATGACGAATTGCCACTAATACTCCAGACTATCCTCGACGCGGACCTCCTGTAGGACCAACGACGGATCGGTTCGAGAACGCGCTTGGATGACCCTCTCCTTATTCTTCTCTCCTCCGCCTCCCTCCCTACCAGCGTCAAGACTATCCCTAACATCCACCGTCGCGACATCCAACCGCGTCAAGGAGCTGTAAAACATCATCCTGGCACGTACAACAGCAACGGCAAGATCCTCGGACGAATCAACAATGGAGCGGGGCGGTGTTTCCGCTGGTGAATCAGACAGTGCTTGCCCATCGTGATAATGGCGAGAGACAGAGACGACCTTGTATCTCGCGTTCACATCGACTCCCTTAAAGTGCATCGAGTCCTCTCCATTCTCGTCCGCTCTAGAATGCGACACGCGGGCCAATTTTGACGAGCTCTGTGACCGTGCAAACACAGGTCTCCCTTCCGCCTCAAACCCATCC
This sequence comes from Dissophora ornata, assembly GCA_025201705.1. Taxonomy (NCBI): domain Eukaryota; kingdom Fungi; phylum Mortierellomycota; class Mortierellomycetes; order Mortierellales; family Mortierellaceae; genus Dissophora; species Dissophora ornata. The sequence continues at coordinate 4,363 of MU617522.1, forward strand.
TCAGGTTCCTCTCGCTTTTGTCCCCCAAATCCACTCGTTGGGTCAGCAACCTCGTCAACATCGTCAGATGATGCGGCAGCAAAACCCAGGTTAGAACTCCGATCTGGGTCCTGATACGCTTTATTCATTTGGACCGAACCGTGTTCAGACACCAGGTCGAAATCCATGCTCTCGTCTCCAAGGACCACGGCCCTCTTCTCTACCCAGACCGTCAATCCTTCGTCGCGTGTACGCTGCCCGACACTTCCCTGCAGGCAGCCATCCTCTCGAAACTCTGGTTCAAACATGACTCCTGAGCCGATAAATCCTTCCAGGAGCGCAATGCCAAAGCGATTCGCCACCTCGACCTCGTACGCGACCGCCTCGACTGTCAGAATGGGTGGTGTATAAGGAATGGTTCTGACTTGCAGGACCAAATACACAAACGCGCCAGCTTCGTCTGGATTCGAGGGCAAGGGCGAGAACGGGTTGTCGAGAGAGGATCGTGGATGGTGGGTTGATAGGTGAGTTGGATGAGAGAATGTCGATGGTGAAGTAGGGCTGGAGGATGAGGTGTCTTCGATCTGGTCGAGACTAATAGGATTTAGGGCCGAGGCTCCAAGATGGTGGGGTGGGACGTCTCCTGCCTCTTGTAGCTCCTGTTCCTGGTCTAGACGCGTATAGCTCATGTACAGAGGTCTGACCTCGATGAACTGCCAGGCGGTCTTGCCAGAGGGCGACAGCGCATGGGCATACTCTCCGCCCGGTTCGAGGACATAACCCTCGTTCGAGGACCATTCCGAAGGCGGCTGGTCCTGAGCTAGTGCCTGCTTAGCCAATTGACGTGTCGCAAAGATGCCCCGCGTGGTCGACCGACGCTTGCCTCCGGAAGCATCCTTGATTGTGCGCTGCAGAATATAGGCGTTGGGTCCCTTACCGACTCTTTTGGCGATTGCCTTTGAAGAAAAGTCGAGGGTGCCCTCCCAGGAGTGTTGTTCAATCCAGACGTGGAAACGGTCTCCGTTGACCAGGGCCGAGACCTTGGAGAGCTCTGGCCGTTGAGGCGAAGAGCCGATCTCGTAGAGGGAGAACTGATCCCGGGGCCATGTCCTCAAAAGGTAATCCTGACATGCAGCATTGGCATCGCTGGCGGTTGTGTAGACGGACCGGATCTCGCGTTTGGAAACACCATCGCCCCAGAACTGCTCAAGAATGAGCTGGTAGACAAACTCGGAGGGCGGGACAGGGTGTCCACCCTGTTCCTGAGGATCTACCAGCACATCAGCTGGCTCTGCTGAATGATTGTCTGCTTGCTGCGGTATGGACATTATGTCTGCCTTCGATGTGTATTGATGGAACTGGTTTATTGTATTTGACTAGTTCTGGAGATGCTAGAGAGAGCAGCCTGGGAATAAAAGCAAAAAAAAAAAAAAAAAATGACACACCAAGGAATCCTGGAGCTGAGGGTGGGGGAGGAAGGCCGATGGCGGTTGAGAAGGTGATGAGGGCAGTGTGATATTGGGCCCTTTTTGGGCTTGTCCAACCACAAGTGAGCTGCCGACGTGTGACAGACCCGCTTCCAACTCTTCCAACTGGGGCTGCGTGTAGAGTCCCTGCATTTCCCCGCACTTTGCAGTGTTGTTTTAGGCCTTCTTTGCTGCTTCTCCTGTGCCGCTTTATATTAGAAACCACTCGACGAGCTGTGCCTAGTGATCCACGCAAGAGCATTATCCATTCGCTCCTTGCAAGAAGAGCAACTGATCTCAATGTTGAAAGAGTGCCTCAGCACTGGCACGGTTTTTTTTAAAAAAAATGAAGGTATCCATCCACCAACGCTATATAACCAGTCGCGTTCCCAAGGGCCTGTGTATAGTTGCTACGCTGTCGTTTCCTTGTTGATATTGCTACACAACAAACTGGTTATCGAGCTGAACTACGATGTCCTGATTTGGAGGCGCCGAGACTATTGCCGCGAACAGCCCTATTAGCTCCGCTTTGGCTGAGGAAGCAAAACCGTCTGTACAGCCTTGCACAGTACGGTCCTGATGGCTGTGTTGGAACGGTCTACTAGGTACCTTTTTTTTTTTTTTTAATAACAACATGTCTCTCTGGTGGAACGGTCTACTAGATACCAAATGCCATGGCGACAGCCTTCTGGCTTTGCGTTTATCATAGAGTCGTCGGACGAAACAACTCGTGGCACTCTGATGTCCACTGGTGTGAGCCTGATATCTTCCACCTTCTCTGCTGCTGCTGGTGTGAGCCATACAGGCTTTTTCTTTTTTTAATAAGCTATGCAGGGCTTTTTTGGATTCCAAGTGATATCCCGGGCAGAAACTCGTTCTGTCATAGATCAGGACCTCTATTTTTTTCAATGTTCAAGCATCAGGACCTCCAAGAGGCCCGAAAAAAAGCCGGGGCCCAGGAATTAGGATCCTTATACCCCTTAAGTACTGAAGTCAAAATGAAGCATAAGTAGTGGCTAAAAATCTCCAAGTTTGAAATTTCAGCCAATCAGAGTCTTCTGATTTTAGTTGAAGGGCATATGGCGGAGTCTGGTCTAACGCGTTGTGCTTAAGACACAATGTTCCTGGAACTCGTGGGTTCGAATCCCACTGTGCCCAAGTTTTGCCCGCCAAGGAATGGTTTGGGTGTTTGTCTTTTCGGTGCCCCCGTCGAATCTGATCTTTTGTTTTCGGCGGGAGATTGAGGCCACGAAAGGATGGAATATCGCATAGTGTGCAATGGATGAGAAGGAGTTCTGGTGAAAAGGAACGTTCAAGCCATGTTCTAGATGCTTATTTGGGGCTAGGAGCGTATCGCCGTGACCAGACTCATTCTGCAGGCTCTTTTGTTGTATCCTGTTTCTCATCCTCCGATCAGACAGGGCAGTCCAGAACATCAAAATAGACGCGTGGAGGATGCATTTGCACCTGCAGCATGGGACACAACAATAATGGATGCACGCATTATCTGCAGCGCAGGGCTGCCCAATAAATTGAGTGCGATGAGCCGCTGAGGCTGTTGGGAGCGAGTAAACGTCTAAAAGGAGAATTCAGTCTCGAAATTCAGTTCCAAGTTCGGTATCCACTTGACCCGCAACTTTATAAATTCGTACTAGTGTCCACACCTTTTTTTGGTCACTGCCCACCTGCGAGCTTTCATCCTCATCATTCTCTCAATTCTGAATCGCCCCAACAACCCTCGGGCCATCCCTTACCTCACGTTCCAATCACCACCCACCACCATCCACGAACCTGCCCTTCCGCACTCATTCCAGTGCCTCACGAATCCCCTGCTCCCTCAAGGATCCTCGTTTCTGCGCCATCCTGCTAGCTGTCTCATCAGATTCCCCCCTTTCCCTTGCACACTCTTGCACACACTCAGCAACCTTTTCTTTAGTTGCTTCCGCGCCCTTTCAACCCGAGCTATTCTGGATGCGGATAGTCAACTTTGGCGCCTCGTTTCTTTTCACTTCTCTCCACTCTCAATCATATCCCTATTCGGGTTCCACCGCTTGATGCGTAGTCGCACCACCAGGAGAGCGATCATGCCGGCCATGGTCCTGTTCTCGCTCCTCCAAATCCTCCTCCTCACAAGCATCTTCTTCGTCGCTGAGGTGCATGCGCAGGTTGGAAGCTCGTCTGCGAGCACGTCTGCGAGCACATCTGCGCCAGGGACATCTCCAACAGTCACCTCGATAACAACAACTGTTACGGCGGCATCGCCAACAGCCTCGATAACGCCGTCTACGACACAAAGTGTACCTACTACTACTGAATCATCTACTTCCACTGTCTCTGTGACGCCTACATCGACAGAGGATTTGCCGCCTCCCCAGCGCACAGCTGGCCCAGCGGTCAACCCATATGCGCCTGGCACCGTCAATTGCCTAACCATGCCGTACTGTGGCGTGAACGAAGAATGTTTTGTGCTCAAGGATGGGCTTGTATGTCTCGACAAGGCGCTGAACTGGGGCTACATCTTGTCCAGGAACAACTCTGGAATCCCAGCAGTCCCCAGCTGGTCTGGACAGCGATCTCAACTGAACGCCAATTGCTCGCTCTTCCAAATGCCGGAGAGTGCTGACAAACCAGGACTGGCGTTGATGGTTTATGATTTGATCCGGGAGACGTTGCCCGAGGACTTGTTGATCTCCCGGTTTGATCAGGCAAAGACCAACTGGTACACGCTCTTCTCGAACTGTGAACCCAACTTGGCATGCAGCATGGGGAAATGTCAACCACGGCCAACACTGGGTCAGAGTTGCACGTCGTCATGGCAGTGCAATCCTCAGGCTCTGGGACTGAACGAGAACAACGCACCGATCCCGACATCCAACACAACAGAGGTTCGATGCGAATATGTGGGCGGGAATCTGTCAGTGAACACGACCTGCCAGTTGTTGACGCGTGAGGCCGACACTAGTTCACATAGCGGTGGAGTCTCTGCATGGCATGTGATCCTGCCCGTCGTGACGATCTTGGTCCTGATCTACTTTGGCGCGGTCATTTATCAGCGCCGGATGAGGAGAGAGAAACTTGGGAAATGGAGCCGAGTCGTGGAAGGTAAGGAGAGCAGAGAAAGGATATGAATAGTTATTGGCGGGAGTGGAATCTTTTTCAAGATGCAGCAACACACGCACTATCTTTTTTTTTTCTTTTTCTGGAAGCAACTCTTTTTCTCCGGAAGCAACTCTTTTTTTTTTTCTATGGAAACAACTCTTTCTCTGGAAGCAAAACCCATGTTCTTTGAATATTTTTTTTTGTCATGTGCTCAGGATATCGGGCAAAGTTTTAGAAAGTGTGGGAAAGGACGAAAGGATGGCGAGGAGGAAAAAAAAAAAAAAAGAAAAAGAGGGAGATCCTCACACGCGAGTTCCGGCATTGGCGAAGCATGTTTTGTTTGATTTCCAGGGACGGAGTCATTTTCGAGTTCTAATAATATAACTTTATATTTAAAAAAAATAGACGACAGGAACGAGTTCCCAATGGAGGCATACGACGAAATCCATTAAACCGGCGGTTCTTTGCCCAGAGCCCCCCTTTCTTGCCATGTATTATAACATAATAATAGTAATATAAAAAAAAAGACGCATAGTAGTGAATTCCCTCATTATCCTCATCATTATCTCCGTTTGTAACAGGAATACACAAACACACCCGCTGCGTGGTCCAGCGACGTGGTAGAGCTGCTTTTAGCGTTGTTTGAAGTTTTTAGTGTTTGCTTTTGGGTTGGAACATTATTGTGTAGACCTGTCATGGCTGCATTTAGGATGAGTCTAGCGGTCTAGCAAAGGACCAAGGGGATGTGTCTGTGTATGGGATGCGTGCTATCGAAGAGCGCTAAATACGGTCTATCGAAATCTAATCCCGACTTGACGTCATGGTGCTGCATGGACCGGGCAATGGGAGAAGAGAAAGAGAGAGAGAGAGAGAGAGAGAGAGAGGCAGAGCGGACAGGAAGCACTTGTTGGGATTGGGATGGTGCGTGCTTGAATGCTTGAATGACCATTCCCTCTTGTATTCGTGGAAATTGTCTCTTCTCGCGTACGAAAACGCAGATGCATAGATGCATAGGCCACACGCACAATGCATTGCGATAGCATGCGACATGGGCATGACACGAAGTCTGCACATGTTCTTTCCATCTCTTAGTA
>MU617523.1:0-11477 GCA_025201705.1 Dissophora ornata
TAGACAACAAAGCGAAATTGAGTATCAGAGATCGTCTGCTGTAAGCGACAAACACCTAATAAGGACGATATTCAATATGCAATAAATAACGGGAGGGGGGTGGGGAGGGATAATAAAAATGTATAAAAAAAAAAACCAGAGTGCCTGGTTTAAAACTGTCCCATCCTGTGAGATGCGGATTAAAATGTGCAGGTTGGATGGTGGCGATTTGTGTCCGAGGTTGGATGGTCCTGTCCTGAGGCGAGGGGTGCTTGCGGAACAAACTCTTGCTAACATCAGGACGTGTCTCAACATGTGTCACGCGACGGAGAGGGAGGGGTGGGAGGGCAGGGAAGAAAAACACACCTCTTTTTTGCCTTGAGCGCCATGCGGAATGTGTATACTTCGATGGCCCAAGTGCGATCGAGTAATGATGTGTGGAGTAGGAAGGAGGGGGAACGCGCTGATGGGATGTATTTTGCAACTCAATCTTTGAAAAAAAAACAAAATACAACCCAGCTGGTGTCAATAAAGGGAACGTCTGTGGTCGGGGATGACAAACAAACAAGATGGGGATGCTAGAAAGAATGAACAGCAATCAGGGATGGTGGCGAGGGGGCAGGGTTGGTGAGAATGGTGGTTTGTGAGGAACGATCGAGCCCAAGGGCCGAGGCACTGCGGGGAGAACTAGTTCAGGGCTGGCTGGCTTAGGTGACAAGCACGGAAGGGATATTACAAAGGACAAGGGGTGAGGGGAAAGATGTGAAGGAGGAGGGATAAACGAATGAAAAAGAAGACAAGAGAGAAAAAAAAAGGCAGAGCGGAGAGGAAATATGAAATGGTGGACGGGAGTGCCACTGTTGCTTTTGTTATTTTTTTTTCTTTCTCGTTTTTTTCTTTGATGATGAGGACCACATCGAACCCCCCTCCCCCTCCCCAAGGGCGAGGGCAGAAGTAAGCCAACGTCGCTTAAATTCCTGCTGGTTCGGCAGTGATCATTTTGAGCGCACCTTCGATTTGATCCCTCAGGCTGCATTGCACTCAATACTCCCGGCCTTGCAGTAGCAGCATCCGCCACCAACTAGCCAGTCTCCGAGCAACCTGACCCGGTACGGGAGCCCTGGGAGGATCTATCTGCACCACGCCACACTGCCGAGGCAGATTCACGAGTAAATAAACTAAAATCGTAGCGGTAAAAATGCCGCGCAACAAGGGGTGGGTGGCATTTGGATTGACGAGGAAAACAGCATAATAAGAAACAGAGTCGTCATGCTCGCCATGTCCCACAGCACGATTCTCAGCCATGGGCCAAGTTTCCCTGCTGCTGTTGCCAGTCGTCTGCTCCGCATATTTTAGTCCGCAGGACATGGACCAGGCTCTGGCCCACCAGCGCCCCGCTCCAGGGGGATCAGCCAGAAAGAGGGAGTCCCCACAGACTGAACCATCACTCATGAGCTCACCTCCATATCGCCCCATGGTCTTGTCGTCCTTGTTTGATACAATATGCTTGATTTATTTATTTTTGTTGATACAGTTGACAAATGCACCAAAGAGAAGGGGGTTCAACGACAACGAGGTACTAATGCTACAAGGTGCTTTTGAAAGAAGCGAAAATATTGGAATTGATGTCACTACGATCGGAGCTGTTGTCAAGATTGATGCCGGTGGTTCCCATGCACCACGGGCTGTCCTTCACCTGACCGATATTCCAGCGATCTGCCAGCTTGGATCGGAACATATTCTTCAATAGATCCCGTGCCTCTGCACTACAATCCGTGGGCTCTTCGTATCGTCCATTCAAGATCTGGAGCTGCAAACGGGGCTCATATTCGTCCTGGAATGGAAGCCTTCCTGTCAGGAGGGCATACAATACAACTCCCAGTGACCAAATATCTGACAGTGGACAGCGGAGTGGCTTGTTAGATCGCAACTGCTCGGGGGAACAGTAGGCGAGCGAACCACCCACGATTCCATCCTCCTCCTCCTCCTCCTCCTCGTCTACCGTTGAGCTGAGGGAGGTCGCGGCATTACCCCCGATCTCACGGCTGTCGGGTTTATGGGCATTGCTGCCACTGCCGCCTGGAGAACTGGTCGAAGGGACAAGAGTATCGCCAAAACATCCTGCCGCCTCCTCGTCTTGATATTCCGCCAGACCGAAATCACAAAGCTTCCAAACACCGCTCTCATGGTGGAGGATGTTCTCCAATTTGATATCACGGTGCATAACATGTTTCTCCTCATGCAAGTACCGCACAGCTTCAGCAACCTGGTTGAAAATGATTCGCGCCTGCTCCTCGTCCAAGGGTCTTCCAGGCCTGGAAGAATTCGGGGTTGTGGGTGATGACGCTGTCGCTTCCCTCCGGGTCAAATAGTGTAACAGGTGACCACCCGTGCAGATCTCGCAGAAAATAAATGTATCGACCGATAGTTTCTCGACCGCAATAAACGGCAGTATGTTTGGATGCGAGATTTGACTCCAGATAGTGATCTCCTTATTCAGCATTTTTTGGACTCGGTCGTTATCAGTGGCGCCGGTCTGGGTTTTGACAATCTTGACTGCCACACGCTCTCGCTCTTTCCCTTCATTGTCAATATCTACCGAGAATGCTTCACGGACGATCGAGAACCCGCCGTGGCCAATGACCTTTCCCATAATGTAGTTCCCGACAATAGATCCCTCCTCGTCTAACGGCATGACAGGCAGGGTGGAATCCACGAAATTGGACAGAAACGCCACTGCAGGGCTGTAAGGAAGAGAACTGTACGACGAAGACGTGATCATGGCTGAGGATGGACTCTGATTGCTGGAATACGAGGATGAGGACGAGCGATTGGTTCCTGATGGCAGCCAAGACACAGACTTTGAGCGATAAACTCTAGACTTGGGGGTGCTTGAATTGGGGTCATCTGTGCTACTGGCCAGAGGAATTGTATCGGATAAGGATGCCCTAGTGGGTATGAACGACTGAGATTTGGGGGGAACCTTTGACAAGCCATATTGAGATCCTGACGCCCGAGCCTCCGGTAAAGGCGGCAAGGCCCAAGTGAGAGAAGATCGTCCACCAATAGAGGCTGACGAAGGTGGTGTCTGATCTGTGTAATCGTCTGTAAATGAAGACTGTGATAGTGGTGGCGAAAGAATGGGTGATAGAGCAGTCGAAGCTTTGGTTTTTGCAGAGTCTGTGGGCCGAGACTTTTCATTCCATGATTGCTCCCGCTTGTCCCTGCTCAGTTCAAGAGACAGCTGGCTCTCAATATTTGGTTGGAATGAAGCAAAAGCAGGCCGAAAGCTTTTGTCTGTCTGCTCCATATGTGACTCTGGCTGCCTGGCTTGTGCGGTCAGTGGGGCAGCTCGGTCTCGGATGGGTGGTACAGGGCTAAATCGTCTTTGCAAACTGGCAGGCGAGGTGTCAATGGACACATTTGGACGTCGATGGCCACGGCCAAGGGTGAATGCATCCCGGCGAACGCCCTGGTTGCACGGACCGTCCATATCTGATCTCCCGGATTCTCTTTGTGGCACATCCAAGTTTCCAAATGAAGATTGGCTCAAGGATTCAACATCCGGAAGTTCCGGTTCATCCTTGCCGCTCTCAGCGACAGTTCCATCCGTTGTGCCGCTATCACGACCACATTCAATCTGAGATGAGCTCTGAAGAGATCCAAGTGGGCCATGATCTGAGGGGTATTGAAAGCAATCCCAACGAGCCTGGTCAAGATTGTTTGAGGGAACTTTGTCCCCAGCCCCAGAGTTTACTCGGTCGTCGGTGTCCATGCGCAAATTTCGAGCAAGTTTATTCTCTAGACAGTCTTCGTTGTCGTGGTCACTGGTGCTACTGCCCATGCCTAGCTCTTCATCTGTATTTGGGGTGAGGGTGTATGAGGGTGATCCTGTACGGCCTGCGCGACGATGATTAGCGTGACTTGGGTGGGAAGACCTCACGGGGATCGGCTGCGGGGTCGATTGGGCCATGGCCGCCGATGAGTGATGAATAAAGTGGAGAGCTAGTGCTCAAGGTGCCGCTTTTCTTAGGATAGAGAGTCGGATGGCGGCGTGAATGGCCAGTGGTGGGTGGGTTGGGGAACTAAAAGAGGGATGGAGATGAAGAGGAGTGGGAGTGGAAGAAAAGAAAAGAAGCGGCACGCAGGTGGAGCTTGCAGGCGTGGCTGAGTAGAGGGAAGGATATCCGACCTATGGCATATCTGACCTGCCTGTCGCCTGATCGACGCCAAGTAGTAGGCTGGCTGGCCCTTCTGTCTCATCTGCCTGCCGCAAGCAGTCATCGCCACTCATCGTCCACTCACACGTACTCATCGGTGGGAACGTGGACTCTGCTTTTGCCACCAAATCTTTTTTTTTTTTTTTTCTTCTGAGTCGGTTCAGTTTTGTCTTGCTTGCCTGCAAATCCATCGCTCTGGCTCCTCTCTCTCTTCTCTCGGATGCGACAAATGGGAGGGTTGTAGAAATATTGATGTCTTGTAAGCACCTGTCCAGATTTGAACATGCGCCTACAGCATATCAACCGACAGACAAAACAGCAGCATTATTATCGGATCGCCACAAATTCAGCATATTATTACAAATGATATTTGATTTTGACTATGGTACAACAAGAATGAATACGATTATAAAGAAACAGGTGGTGTGTGTACGATAGCAACAAGAAAAGAAAAGAAAAAGAAACCTGGAGAGAGCGTGCGAGAGAAGAAAATGTGGTGTGGTGGCGCCCTCGCAAAGTCACGGATACACGATTTTAGGCCATCGAGGTGTAGTTGACCCCGATTGCCGCTCGTACAATCTCCCGTTCAAAACCCCCTCGTACAGTGACACTCCTCGAAGCAGTTGTTCCGTCTACTTCCATGGCCGAGTCATCGCTAGTAGACGTCAACTCTGGTACGCGTCTTTGATGGCGGGGAGATCGCTGGCGCCGGGGCTGGACCTCTTCGCTGTTGACAGTGTATCTGATAGAGTCGATCAGGTCGTGGGGCACCAGGGCCTCCAGCTCGTCCAGCGTCAGCGTGTTGAATCCGAGGTCTCCAAGGATCTCTGTATCGGAGATAACGCTCAGCTCGTCTTGCTGGGGGATTTGGATCTCGACTAAAGAGATATCCTGGCCAGTCGATTCGCAGTGGCGTTCACTACAAAACAATACAAATGGCACCATATATCAGTCAGTCAGTCAGTCCTGCATCTCTGCAAGCAACAAAAACATCACAGTAAAAGCATAAAGTCGTTAATTACCGTCGCACAACTGTGATGTTGGACTCAGAGTCGGAACTCTGGCTCACGTATCCGGACATGCGCACAGCAACGAGAGGAAACTGGACCCTCTCCAGCTTAAGCTTACGCCTCTCTCGACGGTCCTTTTTTCTCCTTCGACGAGCATCTTCATCCTCTTCCTCCTGACCTTCCTCCACACCATCCGAGCGAGCCTCGCCTTCCTGTCCCTCTGGTCGCTTTGACGAATGGCGTGAAGATCGGCGGCGTCTATGGCGCTCTGATCTTCTGGCCGCCTCCTCGTTGGGATCACTCGCGCTTTGTGGGCCTACATCCGCCACAGATGGGTCTTGGTCGACAGCCATTGCTCGGGCGCGCTTCTCTTCCTTTCGTCTTCTCCTACGTTCCTCCCGCTCTTCTTCCCTGGCCTCTCTGCGCCTGTTCCTCTTTATGAGATTCTCTACTTGCACGTGCTATGAGCATTTTAGAAATAGAAAATAGAGTGAGTGGGGGACGAGTATTACCCAAAAATCAGAGTGTCCATCATCCACAATTGAAAAACCACGGCGCATGGTCGTACCCGAGTGAGCTGGTCTTGCAGCTTTGCCATCTCCAGTTCATTTTGTAGCGCCCGGGCTTCGTTCTCTTTCTATAATGATTTCGGCAACAACAAAAAAAAATGGTTCGCATTTGTCAGACAACTTGGGCGCGCCCTGGAACATCGGGGGTTGGGTCCCAGAGCAAAACTACGGCGCAAAAAGTACTTACCTCCAACTTTTCAATATCCATATCGTCATCTTCCGGCTCTTCGCTCTCCTCGTCCCCACCATCCCCAGGTGGAGGATCGCCTTGTGCCGCTGCGGCCTGGTGCATTGTGACGTCGCGAACGACTGTAGATTGGTCAGTGCCGACCCACATAATGTCCTTATTGTCAAAGGAGATGATCTCGAGGGCTTCCAAGACATTGAGGGCATCATATACCCGCCGACGAATGTTCTAAGTTTTATTTAGAAAAGAATACGGCAGGGTCAGGGTCAAGACATTAGATGGGGGGGTGCTCCTGTTGATGAGCCAGCAAGAGAGCATTTACTGAAAATTACTTTACCTCTTGTTTTTTATCCTCTGGAGCATTCGCTGCAATTTCACCCGGCGGAGTTGGCGAGAGCTCTTTCACAAGCTGTAGATAAAAAAGAAGGGGTGTTGATGTGTAAGCACACGGTGCTGGGGCTCATTCCTGCTAAATGAAACAGCTTAAATTGGCGTTTACCTCGATGTACGTCGTCAAGCCTCGAGCCTGCACTCTCTCGCACACGCGTTGTGCGTAAATACGGAGACCTCGTCCAGCCAATGACTGGACTCCAGACACAGCCTGTGCTTCTTCCTCAATTCTGATATGATGGGGTGGCACAAGAAGAGATTGTCAGAATATTTTGTACGGGGGGGATCGCCGTCCAAATGTAGGACAAAAAAAACTTACTGGTCAATGGCATCTCCAATCGATGTCATCATCGAACTGCGACGAGGGCGTTTCTTTGCTGGTATACCCCTGGACTTTCTAGACTTTGTCGGGAGCCGCTCATCCATACTCTGTTTGCGACTGCCAGCTCTAGATGGCATGCTGCTCCCTCCTGCCTCCTCTCCATCATCATCTTCATTTCCCTCTTCTCCTTTCGAGTTTCTGGATTTGCCTCCAAAAGATTGTCGAGAGTCGCTTGAAATCAGCTTTTGCCTCTTGGCCTGTCCTCCAAAGGCGGCATCATCGTCCTCTAGCCCCTCTTCCTCCTCTTCTTCGTCTTCATCGTCATCGCCATATTCGCGCTCGCGTACATCGTCCCGTTCGGAGCAGTGCTCCATATCGTTCTCCATGTCACGCTCTTCACGGTCATACCTGTTCCGAAAAGTACCAGCTATTGGACGACGAAGACTGCTAGGCTCCCGAAAGTCGGTCGGTGACTCTGTGAGCTGATTAAGATCAGATGCCAATGGACGCATGAGATACGCAGGCATGGGCCCAGATCGAGGTGTCGCGGGCGAGACTCGGCTGTCTGCGTTCCGCATACCCAACAACCCACTTGATCCATTTTGGAAGGGGAGCGGAGGACAGTTGCGCGACGCATCGCCTTCCCATTGGGTGAGAATTGGTGGCGGCAGGGGTGTCCTTTGATGTGGAGGGTCTTGTTGCTCTGGCGGCTCCAGGTGGAGTCTCCTTGAGAGTGGATAGGGTCCTTGACTCTGGAACGCCTGTGGGTGTCCTTGCGTTTGCTGAGGGTGTCCCTGCCGATGCTCCTGTTGTTGGTGATGGTGGCTGTGGTGTTGCAGTTGCAGTGAGCGGTGATGATCTCGATGCTGCCTTTGCGATGGAGTCATTGGATACGAATACTCGGGCAGGTTGCTGCTAATATTGCTATTGCTGCTGCTGCTGGCTGCCGTGTCTTCGTAGGTTTGCGAGTGATGAAAGTGGTTGTTTGAGGAGGAGGCGGAGGAGGAGGGGAATGGAGGAGGATAGGTATACTGGTGCAGATTGTGGCGCCGGTGAGAAGAGGGCTGAATGAGCGACGAGGGGTTGGGCGGTTGGTGGTATTGTGTATCCTGGCCATAGGCTGCTTCTCTGGATAGGGTGCGGGGGAACGAGTCGGCAGGAAGGGACGAGTAGTAGTGCTGCCTCTGGCCGAGAGAGGAGGACAAGCGCTGCTGCTGCTGCTGCTGCTGCTGCTGCTGTTGCTGTTGCTGTTGCTGTTGCTGTTGCTGTTGCTGTTGCTGTTGCTGCGAGCGGTGGCGAGCGTAGTTGGAGCTGTGTTGTTGGGGATGATAGTAGCTGGAGGATAGTTCGGCCGTAGACGAGGGAGAGTGTGCGGTAGAGAGGGAGGAGGAGGAGGAGTAGAGCTGACCTGCAAAAGGCTGAGCTGGGTGTGAGTGGGGAGGGGGGTAGCGATGGTAGTACGAGCGTGGATGTGTGGAGGGGACACCGCCGCCAGCCAGGAAGGGGATCGCGTTCGAGTCTGGGTGCGGGTTCGACGACGCCAGGGCCGAGGGGGCGGTGGAGGCCGGTGCAGCAGCAACGGAGGACGAGGAGGGGGTCGAGGCAGTCATGTTTTTATTAAAGTTCCTTCTGTGTCGCGTCTTGACGCTTTGCTCTTTTTTTTTCGGTGCTTCGATCAGATCTGATGCATCAACGCGGTCCACCTGTCGTCGTCTCCGTTGAGGATCAGGATCTCGCCGTCGAGAGCTGTGTCGAGGACACACCAGAAAAATAAGGGTGAGAGAGGGACAGAAGAGACAGACAGGTATTAGGTAAACCGCGAGAGGTACGAGCAAGGAGACAAATGTGGTTTTTTCTTGGTGTCACGCGCGTTGGGCCGTTGCGATGGAATGAAAGGGGATGGAATGGGAGCAGGTTGGGAATGGGGCGGGCAGAGTTGGCGTGTATGCGTGTTATGCGTGTTATGCGTGTGTGTGCCTCGTTGCGCCGATGGGAGGAGAGTTCCGCGATCGGGGCAGGACAGGGCAGGGCAGAGACCACAGTCAGCACAAATGGAGGTCCATTGTCTGTCACTCAACCAATTGAATGTGGAGAAAAGCGCGTAGAGGGATAGGAAAGAGGCGACGGCTATATGTAGAAAGCTGGCTCGAACCGGAATCCAGTCGACGGGTAACGGGTAACGGTCAAGGAAACAGCGGGGATAGGGAGAGTAGGGTGACCGTGCAGCAGGATCAATGGCCAGCCAGGGCAGCAAGGAGTATTAAAGGTGCGGTGGACGGAGAGGAGTGACGAGGCGAGGGGAGAGAACGACAGGAGAGAGAAGGAAAGGGGGCGTGGCCCAGCGCTGTGCACACCCAACCCACAAAGGCAAGGGAAAAAAATCCGAGTCAGGGGGGGGGAGAGAGGTGAGGACAAGGTAGGAGGCGCAGAGGGTTGTTGGGGGAGAGGAGGGTCAGTACATGTACAAAAGTAGAAAAGAAAAAAGAAAAGAAAAAGAACCGTGGTCGAGGGTGAGTCGAGTCGATTCAGCCCAAGTCAGGTCGTGATCCGAGTCTCGACAAATGGAAATCCCTTGAGTGCATGCAGGGTGCAAATGAGCCTTCCATCCCATTGGTACATCCCACGATCTGTCAGCCTGTCTCCTTTTGAGCAAGGCAGGGACGGGACGGAATGCGTGATGCTTATGCGAGCGAGCGCGTGCATGCGTGTTGATATGCGTCGTGTTTGTTTGTGCGGAGAAGCGTGTGCACTGCAGCACTGGAAGCAATGGTTGGAAGGGACGCGGTGTTGCTGTCGTGCTGCTGTGTGGATGTGTAGCGCGAAAGGGAAAGGAGACACCAAGGTTCGGGATCGTGGGTGAGTGTGTGTGTGTGCGTGTGTGTGTGTGTGTGTGTGTTGTGTGGGTGTGTGTGTGTTGTGTGTGCGATGTGTGCGATGTGTGGTTGCGCGCAATAGCGTCTAGGTTCGTAAGGATAGCAGGGTTGGGTAGGCGATGACGAGATATTCAGTCCCTCTCGTCCTTCTCCCTCATACTCCTCCTTCTCTGGTTTGGCTCCGCTCCCCCCTTTCCCTTTCTCTGCACTGTCTCTCAGTCATTCCGCATCGCAGCCACTCCACAGCTGTCCTCGGAAACGAGGGACATCGGGATAGAAACAAAGATGGAGAAGCAGCAGCAGGGAATGACACGAGGGGCATGGGAGAATGACGCTGCATGATAGCATGAGGGACAACGGGAATGGGCAAAGAAAAGTCGGAGAGACACGAAGCGGAGGAATACCGTAGTCTCGTTTCCATTACCTTTTTTTTTTTGGGCTTGTGCTATCCTGAGGAAGAGTCTGTGTGCGGACGTTGTGCGAGTGTGTGTTCGTGTGTATGTGCGGAGGTGTGTTGTGTGTTGTGTGTGCGATACCAATGGATATTTCACAAAATGATGGGAGGTGTGTGCTGCAAATAAACACGAGTGCAAGCCAGTTGTGGATGGTGCTTTGTCTTGATCGTTTTATATTTTTTTTTATTTTTTTGTTTAATGAAGAAGAGAAGAAGAGAAGAGAGAGAGAGAAAAGGCGGAAGGGGAGAAATGGAAAAGAAACCAAAATATATATATACGGCTTCAGACCATTGGACATGCGACATGCCCAAGGATCGAAGAGAGAGAGAGAGAGAGAGAAAAAAAACCTGCCAGCCAAAGCATTAAAAAAAACAACAACAAGCACAACATGGTAAACAAACCGCGACATGGTTTGGTCAGAGTCTACGATAATCTAACCCCGTCGCGCCATGCCAATGCAATGCAACCCTATATCTTGCCACAGCACCCTCACGGGACCCCGTGGCATGGCGTGGCCACGTACGGCGTTTCGATGGGGCAACATAGGAAGAGGCGAAGGCGATATTTGTTTTCTTCTTTTTTTTTTCGCTCCTTGGATACGCCAAAGGCGGGACGCGGATGAAAGACGGGGGGAGAAAAGAGGGTGGATGGGAGGACAGATGCACTAGATGTATTTTGCTTGGCTGCTGCTCTCCCTGTGTTGTGCACCGCAAATGTTCTTATGTTGCCCTGCACGCATACCCTTGCGGAGGGGCTACATGTGGTCTGCAAAAGTAAACAGACCACAGGTTATTGTCGTAAGGGATAGATAATCTGGAGCCGAAGAGCGTTTCAGTCGTGGCCCATGCCTCCCTTTGTAAGCAAACGCCTGGAGCCGGGGTCTTCACGGTTTTCCGTGTTGTTATAATGCTATTTTTTTCCTATTTTATTATTTTTTTTTTTTTGGGAGGCGGGTCAAGACCTAATATTTGTATCATTTGCTTGGCTAATGTCCCGTCCCCCGCACGGATATCATTCAAATGCAGCAATTTTTGAGTTTACACTGCACTTTCCCAGATGCATACTTGCAGAAGGAGGAAAAAAAAAAAAAAAAAAGGTGCTGTTTATGCTGTTTTTAGGGCACTGCCGATCTCTGCGATAAACGATTTACGTCTGTTGGGGAGGGAGGGAGGAAACAACAACAAAAAAAATCGCGTTCGCGACGCGTTTCACTATCAGCACGTTTGACTGGCGCAAATAAAATTACTCCACCTCCACCTCCACCTCCATCACCACCACCACCGCCGCCGCCACATGTCGCTTCGGAACTCTGGATAAACCTGCGCGGATGAATCAGGCTATTGTCTTTGCTGGAGAAGTACGTTGCTTCCCGAAATGATTTTTGCATATTCATCGAGGTCCATGTACAACTGTTCCTGTGCAGCTGCTGTAATGCCATGTGCCATGTGCCATGTATGTACAGGTGGCAAAAA
>MU617524.1:0-11459 GCA_025201705.1 Dissophora ornata
TTTTTTTGGGTGTGGGGAGGAACAGCAACAACTTTACATTCCTATTCTAGACTTTGCGCGTATTCAACAGAGCTCTGTTGCACGCAGATCGCAACTTGGATCAGCGAACAAAACGGATGGGGCGAATCCCCTATCCTTGGAGCGTTGCCTTCACCGCCTATTCTTTTAGTTCCATCCCAGCCTGTAAGAATCAACTCTCTCACTCTCACTCTCGCATATCGCAACAGTAAATCTGAAATTGATCGACAGAGCTACATGGCATGGGGATGCAATTGCAAAGCGTATGGACGACACTGTTATCCTTTATTCTTTCACAAACAAAAAAAATCTTTTCTTCTTCTTCTTCTTCATCATCATCATTACTTTTAAGCAGTTCCCTTCTTCTTGCCCTTCTTCAACACAACCTTGAACGACGAGTCCGCACCTCCAGCACCCGCACCCGACGACGAAGCACCCGCAGCTCCAGCATTCATCGACGCTGGTGCACCGTTCGGGAACGCATCCGCCTTGCGGCGCTTAATAAATTCATCCGCAAACTGACGTCCGTTCAATGACTTGGAGTTGGCATAGATCGACTCGGAAATGATCTCGACCGTCATGGGATCAGGGTTCAAGGGGAATGTCAACAACATCTGAATGAAATCCTCAAGAACAACACCCTGGAGATCCTTGAGTGCCTGTCTGCACCAGCGCAAAAACTCCTCCGACGCGGGACGGGGCTCATTCGAGTTGCCAGAGTTGGAGGTCCTGCTCACAGATGTCGTGGCCGAAGCGCGGCTGACAGCAGGCGACGACGAAACAGAGGTCGGGTGGACATCGCGCTTGGATCCAACCTCGATCCAGCTGTCCGCAACCCTCGAGACAGTGCTTGTGGGCGAGTTCAGGGATGGGTTCGAGGCAAAGACAGCCGAGCTGCGGGTCGCCGATGTGGGTCTGGAGCCGGTCGAACCGGTAGACGCAGAGCCCCATGGTCCCGAAGAAACGGGGAGAATGGTAGGCTAACGTGGGAACACGGAGTAGATTGGTAGACGCGAATTAGCATTGTAGGGCAAGCACATAAATAAACAACAAGAAGGATGGGACGGCATGATTGCGCTCGTACCTTGGGTCCGATAGTATCAGCATATCGTCTGCCGATAGATCCGGTGCTAGAAGCAACAGCAGCTGCCAAGCTGGTGGTCTGACCGCTTGGAGGCGCTGCAGGGACGGTGGTTTGCTGAACAGAAGCGCGAGCTCGCTTCATAGCGGCTTCTTCCTCCTGCTGAATCTCTTTCAAGGTCTTCTTCTTAGGGGTGGCCGAAGTAGCGCTGCTCCAGGCGGGAGCTCCAGGCATTCCCTTGGTGAAATCCAATGCGCCACTACCTGCAGCAGCAGTTGCAACAGCCAATTGAGCCTGTCGCTCAGCTCTGGCCTCCTCGGCTTTCTTGGCCTCCATCTCCTGAATCTCACGGAGGGTAGGACCCTTTCTCTCGGAGGACTCCTCATCTGCGTGGACAGGCTTGGCCCAGGGAGCGGGACTGGCCTTGATGGTGCGGTGAGTGGACTCTGCTGCAGTCGAAGATGCAGTCTCAGAGATGTTTTCCTCAACAGACTCTTGCTCGTGATGATCCTCCTCTGCTTCAGCCTCCTGCTGAACCTCATAGTCGGTCTCAAAGGAAGCGTCAGGCTCAGGTGCACCTTCACGGACAAATTCCTCGGAAGGCTGAGAAATGTGCTCATCCTCCTCATCCTTTGCTGGTGTCTGCTCAATCGCAGCTGTAGAATCGACATTTATCTCCTCATCAGCTGCATTTGTATGCTCCTGTTCCTTCACAGCGTCGTCGCGGACCTCGAGGTTCTCCAAACGCTCGACAAGGGCGTCAGCGGAAGAGTTTTCATACTGCGATGGAAGCGAATCTTGAGTAGCAGGGTGATCTTTTGCGCCGGAAAACTCCTCCTGGTGCTGGTGAGGCTGCTGCTGCTCTTGTTGGAATGGCTGGAACTGTTGTTGCTGCATCTGTGACTGGGGTTGCTGCTGCTGCTGTTGTTGTTGTTGTTGTTGTTGCTGCTGCTGCTGTTGCTGCTGCTGCTGTTGTTGTTGTTGTTGTTGCTGTTGCTGCTGTTGTTGGCGTTGTTGCATAGATTGTGGAACTTGGTTGCCCTCGCCCTTGGTGTAATCAAAATAGTTGTCAGAGCTCGAAGGGATGATCGAAGCCGCCCAGGGGCTCGATGGCTGTCCCATACCCATTCCACCCCAGGGGATCGCAGTGCCTCCGGGCGTTGACACAGCCTGCGCATGAAGCCCAGCGAAATGAAGCTGCTGGTAGCGCAATTGGAGCTGACGCTGCTGGGCTTGCTGTTGTGCGAGCAAGGCAGCCAGGGCATGAGGATCGTTTCCAAACTGCTGCTGGGCCTGCATGAATTGTTGCTGATGAACCATGGCTTGCATCTGACTCTGGCGCTGCAACAATTGCATATACTGTTGTCTCTCAATCTCCTGACTGTGCATTCGCTGCTGTTGATCCATAAAATGAGGACCTCCCACGGGCGTGTGCGTGGCCGACATGCTTGCCACGGTTGGGCGTGAGTAAGAATCGCCGCCCCAGCCAGCGTTCGACTCTACAGCCTGGGCACGACCGCTAAAAAGGCCTGAACTCCATCTAGACTCCAATCCTGGCATGACCCCAGTAGGGTCCTGAGTCGGTGCAAACCCTGCCCGCTGCTGCCCAAGGCTGTTTGTGCTACTAAAGAGGTCGCCAGAAGAGTGCTGCTGTTGCTGCTGCTGAAGCTGCTGCTGTTGCATGAGAAGACGATCAACGCCAAAGTTGGGAGTACTCGGAGTCGAAGGGGCGCTCATGCCAACCCATCCCGAACCCAAATTCATTTGACCCAATCCTTGTCTGCCATGGGCCAATGAAGGGATTGACGCGCGCAGCGGTGTTGCAGACAGTGCTGGCGGCTCCGGGCGGATCACTCCTGCCAACAGGAATGGCTTGTCCTCTGACCCAATCCTCCTGATCAAGGAGCCCAACGGCTCAAATGTCGGATCCTGCTCACGCTTGACTAGAAGATCAGCCGAGAAGAATCCACCTTTGTACCACTCGTGCATTTCCTCAGATGAAAAAGGTCCTTGGACACTACCACTGGGATCCCGATATAGCCACTTGCTCAACTCCACTGGCAATGGCTCAAATGCAACGTCAGGGACAACAGTCACATTCGAGACGGCCGATGGTTGACTAGCACTAAAAGACGCATACTCCGCATCGTCACGCGCAGGACCTGATCCAAGGCCTTTTCCTGAGAGCAAGCCACCCGAGAACAGATAGTTATCGCTAGATTTATCTTGCTGTTGATGCTGCTGCTCCGGAGAAGACTGCTCCGCTTTGCTGGATCCATGGTCTGAAGAGACAAGTTCTTGTCGGGAATCCACAGTGGCATTGCCTGAAAGCTTGACTTCATCTCCACCTCTGGATCCTGTCCCTGTCACCTCATCCACAGCTCGCTCGGGTTCTTCAAGTTCAGTTAACGGTTGAAGTTCATCTCCATCGCCAACGACACGGAAGACGCCGTTGGCATCAAATGATCCCACCGTGTTGCCTACAGGTGAATTCCACAGACCATCATCCTCGGGCTCACGTTCACGCTCACGTTCACGTTCGATCTGCTCCGTACGCCTAAACGAATGGCTTCGGGTTTCGCTGTTCAAATCTAGTGAGCAATTGAACAATACGGAGGTGTCAGAGCCTTGTCCAATTTCATGCTAAGGTGCAACACTTGAGGAAAACTCATGGCGATCTCAATGGGAACGAAGTGGTACGCACTTCTCGGTCTTGCACCTGCACCGTGATTCCTGGACTCGAAATTGCGAGAATGGGACGAGGTCTTGTCAGATCGATCATAACGTCCTGTAGAGTGTTCTCCAGTATTGGAAAAACTCTCGCGCCGTTGTCCAGGAGTACGTTCTTGGGTGCCGTCGCCGGGTTGGGCAGTGCGTCGTGCAACCTCGCTGTTCACACTTCCGGCAAGAAGCTAGACACATAATAGTTATTCACAAGAACGAGTGGTTACTATCCAATTGATGGTGCCTTTCGCGACGCTTTTCGGAGGAATGCAGGGAGGAGGAAAGGGGATGTCGAGCTAAAAGGAATACGTGGATGCAGCGCGCGTTTTTACCTTGATCTCTTGTTCCGAAAACGGCAAAGAGGACATTGGCTGCAAAGACTCTTCACTTGTCATGTACTCGTGTCTTTCAAACTCGATCGGGAGTCCTGTTGGCCTGTAGAGCGACAGCATAAGTTCCTTTGAGTACTTGAATGGGTTCAAAGAATCTGTCGCAAAGGAACCGGCATTGATGCCGCTATTGCCGCCGCTGACGCCGTCCGAGGCAGAGGCATCAAAGGATGATGCCGAGCCTGAAGCCCCGTTCTGAGAGCGGACGTTGCTGGCAGCGATGGACGAATAACTGAACGCGGGCAAAGCAGCTGGCGAGGCGGCAGCAGCAGGTGCGGGTTGGCTCCAGTCCTGGAGTGGAGGAGCAGCGGGGGGAGGTGAGAGTGCCCTGGCGTTCTGCTCGGTATGCGATTGGCTTGACTTTGCAGGGAAGCGTCTCATCCTATGATCGGAGGAGTGGGCAGGTGGCAGCAATGTTAGTCATTCGAGGCTATTGTTGGGTGAGTGCAGGGCTGAGGTGATGGCAGGTAGGATTGGGTGGCATGTAGTACCATTCAGGACCAAAGTTCATCGTGTTGGAGGCCATGGTTGACGGTGGGGTGCTGGTTGTTGGTTTCTTTTTTTGGTTGGTGGGCTGGTTGGTGCTGATGTGTGCTGGTTGCGATTGCGATTGCGATTGCGAGTTGTGTTGTGTGCTCGGATGGTGTCTTCTTGGAGGGATTCAAAAGAGGATGAATTGCAGAAGAGGAGGAAGAGATGGATTCAGGCGGAGAGCGAGAATAAAAAAGATTTGCTCGACGCGGATGCCATCGTGGCTGCTTCTGTCTGATCGACTATTGTTTGGGTGGTGTGAGTCTGCTTGTCGCCGCCTGTGACGTATCGGATCCGGGCAACCCTCGTGCTTCTCTCAAACTCTGCTCCGAACCCCATTTCATCCATCAGTCGCTGATGACCCTCGCCTCCATCCACTCCCCCGCCGCCTATTCATCCACCCGACCCGCACCATGTCCAGGACAGGGACCAGGAAGACAAAGGACTTTGCAGCAAGAACAGCTGTGAGTCCGACCAGGTCGCAGCTTGACACCTCGCCTCTCGTCCCGTCCCATGGGAGCTCACGCAATGCACATTCCTCCGCTGAGCCAGAGAATGACCACGAACATGGCTGCGAGGACAGAACACAGGCCGAGGCAGAGAGGTTCAGAATGGCCGCTGTGATCCTGTTTGTTTGCATCCTCTCCTTTGTCCTGCAGACAGTACGTCTGACCGCATGTTTTCTAGGGGTCATTTGTCCAGGAGAGCAAGGGCCAAGCAGCTCACACTACATTCCTATGCTCAATTGATCGCCGTCTCATAGGAGCTCACCAAGTATGTGCAGACATCCATGGGCTATCAGAAGCCGTACTTCATCCTCTATGTCTCCCACTCGTTCTGGGCAATTGCTCTCCCAGCCCAATTCCTCTATACCGCCTATCTCTCACCTACTGCGCCGAGAACGCTCCCCAATCTACAGGAGCGCATCGACTACTTTGCACGGCAGATCCGACAGTCGACAAGCGACCTTTATCACCGAAAGGCTGATTATACCCTGGTTAATGATGCTGCAGGCACAGTCGCAGCTCCGCTGTCTGCGCCTTCCTCCTCGCTTTCGGCATCTACATCGACTGTTTACACCTCACGTGAAAAGCGGGTTCTATCAAGATACCTTTTTTTAGTCACGTTCGGAATGACGACCCTCTTCATGGTCCCCTCATACCTTTGGTATACATGTGTGGCCATGACCTCAATGGCGAATCTGTCCGCGATCTACAACACGGCCTGTTTCTTTGCATACCTCTTCTCAGTTTTGCTTTTGGGAGAAAGGATCGTAATGAACAAGGTCGTCGCTGTGTTGCTGTCGCTGTTTGGAGTGGCTATCATTAGTTTGACCATCACAGACTCGACAGTGCCAGAAGGAGAGGATTTGGGCTCCAGAAGCAACTACGCCTCCGTTTCCCTTGTAGGCGATGTCTTGGCACTTATTGGGGCAGCGCTTTATGGCTTCGAAGAGGTATGCTATTTAGAGTCTGATTTCCGCGGCGGCGTAGGGGACATCGCTGTGCCCGACCTCTCGATCCACACAATTCTCATGTCTTCATCGTTCATTTGATATCTGTAGGTCGTCTACAAAAAGTACGCATCTCCAAAGGTGCAGCCAGTTGTGTTTGCCAACACGCTGACAGGATTGATGGGCGTGGTGACATGCACGATGCTCTGGGTTCCAATCCCTCTACTCCACTGGATAGGCCACGAGATCTTTGAGCTGCCGACACTGGGCGAATTCGCGTCGATCCTGATGATTGCGACGCTGGGCTTGATCTACAATGGCTGCTTCATGATCGTGGTCTCGCAGACGAGCCCTGTGTTTGCGGCTGTGGGTGTGATGGCGACGATCCCGCTTGTGGCGCTTACGGACTGGGTACTCTTTAATGAAACTGTCGGCTGGGGTAACGTCGCGGGTGGCTTAAGCATCCTGGTAGGCTTTGGTATTCTCGTTCGCGAGAACCGAAAAGCTGTCGACTAGTCCCTGACATGTTGTACATTATAGTAGTGTAATTTGGAATAAAATGTCATAGAGTTTAGATTGCCATTCGGTAGTGTTGGATTTCAGTGCTAGAGAGTATAGGAGACGTGTTTTCAAGGGCCTGCGCTAGCCTCCCGACTGGTATGCAAACCTGTTTGATATCATCTGCGATGGAGGTAGAGGAATAACACGCATTTGATAAGGCGCACCCATTGCTGCTTTCCAACATCGGCACCGTCTTAGCGATGCTTGGGAAAAGTGTACCTATTTAGGGATGTACTTCCTTTTCAAACCGTTATCCAGTGCTCCAGTCAGCACAAGATGAGTGGGAAATGGAACCTTGCGAAGACGACAGCAACAGGGAAAAGACTGCAGCAGCAGTAGCTGTAGCTGTAGGAAAGGCAATGTTTTAGGAGACAACGACGTTGTATAAGGAATGGCCCCGGCGCAAGGTTAGGGCTCTACAACGTAGCTCGGAGAAGTCCGACGCGTGGAATTTTTTCGTTGCCCCTTGCGTTGCGATCCCTCGTCCAACTGGTGCTCGACCCCATTTGCCACTGATTTGGATTCGCTCCTCTTGTCTTCGCAACTGATCTTCAGAAAAGCTTGACATGTCGACGGTAGAATAATGTTCGAGGCACGAAATCCACATCCTGCTCCTCCGCTCCATGTCTGCACGCATCCACTCTGTCCCTACTTGGCAAGCACTGACTAATCCTCCATCATTGTCTCCCACAGGAACCGAATCTAGCACCCAACCTGAATGGCGGCAAAAATCCATCCAAGCAGGGTGCAGCTTACAGTTCTCGCATTACTGACGCCAATAGCATTCGGAACACTGGAAGTAACAACATCAGCACCAACGACCCTGCGACTCCTGTGAATACGCGCGCCGCACCATTTAGCAACCCTTTTGCCAATGGCCTAAGAGGCCTGAGATCTGATGGCGCTTCTGCCAACACAAACCCTTCTGAAAACTCAAGGAACTTCATAAACGCCAAAACAGCTTCCTCATCCATTACGCCCGACCATGCGAGCGACAACACTAAAAATATCTCATCGATAGCGGCTGTAAGAGATGTACAGGAGCAGGGACGACGAGGATTTATGCGGAGCAACAGCACGCCTTCAGCTAGATTCAGCCCAATCGCTCCCCAAATTCGGGGCAAAAGGAGACTGCCAGGCCCAGCTGGGAATCTGCCAAAGCTGGTAGGGATCGTTCTGTTCTTGTATAACTGCGCTACTCAAGGATTGCGCCACCTGACATCGTTCATGTAATATAGAGTGCAGAGGAAAAGGAGCAGTTGTTTCGATCACGAGGCGTCCCTTTTGGGAAGGATACCCGCGTTCCTACCGTCGGCAGCGCCAGTCCCAATTCGTCCATCAAAAAGAAAATGAAGGCTGTTCATCATGGGCCAGTCGACAGTATGTTTGCGAACAGAGCATGGGAAGAGATGCTGAGGACGTATGGACTACCGGACTATAGACGTAAGTCGATTCACTCATAAGCAGATTACACCGCTTAATGGAAGCATTGGTCGCTGACGAGTGCGATTGGTTTGGATTGTTGTAGCATCGACGCTGTCGCTTTTTAAGGGTGTTGCTCCCATGATCAAGTTCACAATATCCGACATAGAAAGTCGTCAGGAACTCCACCGCGGCAAGGTCTCCAACCTTGTTGTAATGATCAAGGAAGTTGTTATGTCAGAAATCGATGCTGCAGTGACATTGCTGGACCCGTCCGGAGAGATGCGAGGCACGGTTCACCGGACAGTGCTCGAAAGATATAAAAACAACGAGATCAGGGTCGGCACAGTTTTAGCACTGGAAAATGTAAGCACAGCAATGTCGGAAAAGTTTGATTGCTATTGCCTGCTAATGCATGTCAAAGTACTGACAGTCTGCAATCATTTTCCCTTTCCTGTAGGTCTCCGTGTTCTCGCCAACGCCTGTATCGCACTACCTCATCATTACTATCCGTAATATTCTCCGCATTTTTCAACCACTCCCACCAACGATCGTTCTATCACCGGGTTCTTCCCAGGACAGATTATCACAAAAAAAGCGAAAGTTTGTTATCAACAGCCAAGATTCACAAGATAGCGAGAAGAGTTTTCAGAATCAAACGCAGGAGATTGCAAGTGTTGGCAGCTCGTCGACGAAGCCTACAAAACATCATGGGCAGCTTGGGATCGACTCTTCACCTACATCAGACGATTTTCCGCCCATACTCATTACCGATTCCCCTGATTGGGAGGATGCGAAACCAACAACCGCCGCAAACTCAAGCTCTGCAAGCTTTGAGATGCAAAACATGGGATTATTGAATGGGATCTCCCAGGACAGCCAACAGAGGAGCGTCAGGTCCGCACCTGCCAGCCAATACAGCGTTCATGCGTCACCAATGTCGCCCCAGATGAGCAATAAGAAGCCAAAGCAGGAAAGCTCGAACCGAGGGTCTCAGTCGAAAACGTCGACAGGGTCGACAACACAAGAAACCTCATACATGCGAGAGGTCCAGTTCCAGAGCCTTCGACAGACACTCGGTGGACCGAGTACGGTCTCAGTGCAGGATGTGCAAACACAATTGGCCACGCCTATGATTACCCTAGGCTCCCCCACACCTGGATCATCTTCCATTAGCGGCAGTAGCGGTCTACTATCGTCGTTTGCAGCCCCCTCGAATCTCAGGAAACGATCGTCTCCTACAACGTTAAGTCAGAAGTCAAGCTCATCAGAATCTGCTTCAGGCTCGCGAATGGCGAGGACTCCTCCATATACAGTTTCTCATGCCCCAAGGCCTATAGTGGTGGCACCATCATCCTCACCAATCGAACTATCGTCGTCACCAGCGTCAATAGAGATACAGCGATCTCATTCCCTCCATAGGCTTAACTCTTCGGATTGGCCAGATGACTTTGAAGGGATTGATTTCGAGGAAGCGTTGGAGGAAGATCTGAGTACGACCAGTATATCGGAGCTTCACACCATCGATCAACCGAAGCATTCTTCGGTTACAGTTGTTTCAGGGACGGGCCCTTTGTCAAAATCAACACCACCATTTGCTTCCTGGCAGACTGCTGATGATGATGATGACGATGAGAGGGCCTTGGACAATCTACTGGATGGGTTGGACGAGGCGGAACTCTTTGATCTCTGAGCGC
This sequence comes from Dissophora ornata, assembly GCA_025201705.1. Taxonomy (NCBI): domain Eukaryota; kingdom Fungi; phylum Mortierellomycota; class Mortierellomycetes; order Mortierellales; family Mortierellaceae; genus Dissophora; species Dissophora ornata. Next base: position 9,877 of record MU617524.1, read on the forward strand.
TAAGGCAAGGACTCCATTAATGTATATTAGAGCTGCATAATAAAAATAAAAAAATTGTATTATACGAAGACGAAGAATTGTTTTTTTTTTTTTGGCGAGTTGGTTTTTTTTATTTTCTGACTCTAATAGAGACCTCTAGTTACTCGGCCTGCTTGCTGCTGCTGTGTCAATAAAGCAGTCTTTATTTGTTCTTCCTTCTTGTCCTTTCTGTGCCTCCTCCCCTGTTTCTTACTAACTTTTTAAGCGCGAGCAGCAACCTTAGGGGTCCAGGCCTGGAACTTTGGGCGGGTGGTATTGTAAGTCCTGAAGGCTGTAGATGATGATGATGATCAAAGGAGGACATTGACACATTAGTAAAAACGTACGTGTTTGATAAGTGTCCAAACACACACACACACACCCCTCCCTGAGTGAGAAAATGTTTACCTTGTGGAGAGCCAGTCAAGTTCTCGGTGAACTCGACGCTCCACTTGGGAATGACCATGGTCTTGTCAACGGTAGGAGGAGCATCCAACATACGATGCAACCAACCGTGCCTAGCAGAATCAGAAAAATGCGATTTTCGAACAAAGGGCGTTTAGATATATCAACATATCATCTCTCACTTGCATTCATAAGCTGCCCAAGGTTCGAGGTAATTTCCCAAATTCGATCAGCAGTGAAAGGCCCGGATTCTTTTTTTTTTTACCATTCAGCAGGGACCTGGGAGGCGTTCATCTCGGCCCTGGAGAAGAAGCTGTCCTCCTTGGCGAACTGAATCCAGCGAGTACGACCTATAGTTGTTTGCCACAGGAAGGTACGCGATTTGAGTATGGGGTACGAAAACCATTTGTCGAGAACGGTGTGGGTTCTCCTGTTCGGGAGTGAGTTCTCCTGTTCGGCATGGGGGCTCCTGTTGTCGCAATGTCCTGTCATCTCCAGCGCGTGCCGACACTCGTAGTGCATATCCATCTCGTGGAATAATCAGCCAATATTTCCTGAATCTACCCATGACATGGATCATCCTGGCTATACACGCAAATGTGCGCACATGTTTTGTTTCGCGCGTTCTCTCGCGATCTCGCTCGGAAAAGGGCGCTCTAGTTCCGATAGTATGGGACGACATATCAATCCAGTCCTGAATAAGTGCTCCTGCGGTCCGTTTATCCGTGTCTTCGATAAGACGCATATCCTGTATTATGGGGGCTACTTGTTGTTACGGTGTTTGCATATTCTCGGTGTCAAGCGAGAGGGGGGGGGGGGAGGAGAATCAGGCGTGCCATACCGTAGCTCTCTTCCAGGTTCTCAAAGTACTTGTTGCCAAACTTGTCGGTGCCGACCAAGGTTCCGACCTTGATATCACCCATGTTGTTGAGCTGTCTCATGAAGCGAGCGGGTCCCAGCTTCATAAAGCCCTTGATTGTGCGGGAAAGTGCAGACATGGCGGGGTTTTTTGGTGTAAATGCGATGAGAGTGGAGAGGAGAGATTGATGAAAATCACAGGTCCAATAGATCACTCTTTGCATTCCGTCCGAAAAAAGCGAAACAGACGTCAGAGACGCCTTTCCGAGAGTGCACGTGACTTGATTAATCAATTGGTCTCA
>MU617525.1:0-11449 GCA_025201705.1 Dissophora ornata
CTCTCTCTCTCTCTCTCTCTCTCTCTCTCTCTCTCTCTCTCTCTCTCTCTCTCTCTCTCTCTCTCTCTCTCTCTCTCTCACACACACACACACACACACACACACACACACACACACACACATTCCCACCTCCATATATGCTGTGTCCTTTCTTTCACTCTCTCTTCCTCTCAGTTCATCATCGTTCTTATATTTCGACATATACCATTGGACAGCAACATACTCCGCTTCCTCTTTTTCTTATTTTATATTTTTGTTGCTCACTTCACGCTTCTCTTTTCATTGCACACTCTTCGAAAACACCTCCTGTCTTGCTGAATAACCCCCCCCTAACCCTTTCCCCAGCTCCCTCGTACGTCTTTGAACAACTAAGCAGGCAGTCCAACAACCCCGCTAGTTAACACAGAACATTCGAGCACAGGAATACAGCACAAAGCTTCGCCCAGGGAACTCACCGCAAGCGACCTTGACCATGCCTGAGACCGTTTGGGCTATTCACAACTTCGAGGCCGAAGCTGAAGATGAGATCTCGTTCCACATAGGCGAACCTATCATTGTCCTCCACAGGGACGAGCTTTACCAAGATGGCTGGTGGGAGGTAAGATGAAACCCAAGGAACTATCCTCGCATTTGAACAATCCCTTCTGTTACACCCATCCGGAAATCGGGGTACAGAGAAGAAAATGTCTCAGGGAATAATGACAGAACATCCCCCAGGTCGGAAATGAAACGTGCAGACCGCAATTCCCCTGCAATCAATATTCTCCTACTGTCTTGCAGTTCTGTGTGCAGGATCCCCAAAGACTACAATATAGGAGAAAAAGAGCGATGAACGGATGTTTATTTTCGCAGATGTATGCATGGAGGTACTTGCGCGTTTGGCAGAACCGGCGATATCGCTTGCGCCCTGCCACAACAGAAAGATTTTGTTTTGGGGCGACATAGCCATAAGATCATTAGGATCAGCCTAAAATTGACGGCGATGACTTTGTTGTGGCCGCTGTGCCGCGGAGATTAGGACGCGTTGCGAGTCGTTGCACGACATCATAATGTCTGCGGACCCGAATACTAAGTCATCACTCTTCCTCTCTGTTCATCGTTTTCCAGGGCACTAATATCAGGAACGAGACTGGACTCTTTCCTCAGAATTACACCACACAAAGTAGGTCTACCAACTCTTAGGATATCCCTGAGAAATAGAACTAGGACACTGAGCATCTCGTAGGGGAATTGACGGACCGTAGGACAAAAGAATGTGTTTTGTTGAGAGCGCGAGCATAAAGCCGGAGAGTAATGTAACATTTACGGGATGAAGAGAGAACGCATCGAGAGAGAGGAAAGAAAAAAGATGAGAGAAGTGAGCCGAAATTAAACATGGGCACATAAGATGCGCTATTGGATTTTCGTTACCTTTGGACACAGGGCTAGCGCAGAGAAACAGAGTGAGAGCGAGGGAGGGGTGAGCAGAAGAGCAGAATACGAGAAGAGAGCCCTCCCCCAAGCACTCATTCTGCCCCATTGCTCTACATATCATGCTGACAACGACTGTATTTGAGCCAGCAAGAGCAGCGGCCGCCATGCGAGAGAGAGAGAGAGAGAGAGAGACAGAAAGTGAGCAAAAATCTGCGTTTCTTTGCACTAATTCGAAGCTTTGGTTCCTTGCACGCACAAACCGTTCATAGATCCTCCAGAACAGGCATTGTCCGAGCCTCCGGTGTCGCGAGACGCCACTGTTTACGGCGCCGATACGAACAATGCTGTCGCCAGCAATAGCAATAACGGCAATACCAACAAACATGGAAGTAATGCCCCATACAGTAACTCCAACCTCGGTCACATCAGTAACAGTGCCAACCATAACAGCCACAGCAACCACACGCACGACAGCAGCAGCTCGAGCAGGATAGTGGCACAGCAGAGCCAGGTCAACCTGAATAGCGGCATCAATAACATGCATATCCACCAGAACCCTGATATTGCGAGTCCCCCGATGGGATCGACGCGGAGCGGATTCAGCGGATCCGCGCATAGTTCAACAAATATGCCCAACAGCAAAGTCATCGCTCACAGCGTCGAAGAGAGCCTGAATGATCCCCAGCTGGCAGGACACCCTACATCGTGGTCGATTGACCAGGTTGCGTACTGGCTGCGCTGGTGTGGTTTCAGCTCTGTAGTGCCCAGCTTTGTTGGTAAGGGGCCTTATACCGTGCGTCTCTGACTTTTTGTAGTGTCCTGTTGCCTATACCCGATTCTAACGAAAATCGCCGATCGCTTCTTTATTCACGCTGACAGAGAATGAGATTTCGGGCGCGATCCTGCTCGAGTTGAATCTAAACAACTTGAAGGAACTGGACATCACTTCGTTTGGAAAGCGGTTCAATATCATGAACGCCATCACCTCGCTGAAGCAGTGCACCAAAGGCGACCTCGGGTCCAAGATCCCGTATGCAGGCATGTCCGGCCTCTCTTCGGTATATGGAGCTGGTCCCAACATCCCCGCACGCATGGCCTCAGCACCTATCACCGCTTCTGTTGGCGGACATGTTGCCGTGCCTATTCCGCGCGCTTCGTTCGACTCAAGAGGCGACTACATGCGAGACCCTCGTCAAGATCTCCACGATCCTCGCAGCGCACCCTTGCCCCCCATGTCTGTCCAGACGCCCAATATGCGTACCCAACAACAATTCCAAACACCCCCACAGCAGCAGCCGCCACACCACTTACCGCAGCAACAGCAGCAGCAGCAGCAAAAGCAGCAGCAAAAACAGCAGCAACAGCAACAGCTAAAGCAACAATACTCTGACTATGACATGCAGTCCAATGCTCAGAGTCGATCTGCTGCATTGGCGCGCTCAGATACATTGGGATCATTTCCAAGCGGCGGTGGTAGCACGGGGGATTATAGTGGCGTTGCCTCGAATGATGGTCGCAATGGACAGCGTCAGAGTTTAACGTCCGCATACTCCTCCAATTCCAACCCTCTTCGTAACCAGTGGGATCGTAATACGCCACGCCCACCACAGATGCCCACCTCTGCAGTAACACAACCTCGTGGACCAGCTCCTGGTGAATTCCTTGATGGGGAATATGCATCTCGACCTGTGGAACAGCAGCCAGCCGTGGATCAATACCCTAGAATCATGGAGAAAGCTCCGCCAATTAGCTCGGACATGCTCCAGCCGGACCCTTATTTTCCCGGCGCATTTGAACATCCTATACCAAAGCAGCGCAAGTACCACAACCCCGAAACCGCCAACCGACCGCAGAACGGCAAAGCTGATCCGAGCGACAAAGTTGTCTCGCTGGAACTGATCGGCAAGCCGGATTATGCAGGTTGGCTCAAGAAACGAGGAGATACCTATCGCACGTGGAAAAGTCGTTGGTTTATGCTCAAGGGAGTGACGCTGTACTACATGAACTCGCCCAAGGACAATGCGAGCAAGGATTACATTAACCTAATTGGTTACAAAATCATCCAGGACGAGAACATTTATGCAGGCAAATACTGCTTCAAGGCCGTTCATGATGATCTCCGCAACTTCTTCTTCTACACGGATAGTGAGAGCGACATGAAGGGCTGGCTCAAGGCCCTGATGAAAGTTACGATCGGCCGTGACCCTACTGCACCGGTAATCTCGTCGAGCAACATCCCAACGATCCCCTTGCACGTTGCTCGCAAGATGGCACCCCGCCCTCCTTCACCTTCAAAGCGAAACCGTGCTCTAGGACCGAATGGTCAAGTGATGCATCCTCAACAGCAGCAGCAACAGCAGCAATATGAGCAGAAATATCAACAGCAACTTCAACAGCAACAACAACAGATGCTGCAGCAACAGCCGCCACAATCACCAGTATCGTCAGTGCAGCAAAAGACGTTCCAGCAGCAATTGCTGGATTACGACGACCAGGATTCGGATGGTGATGACTACCTTCCTGCGCAATATGGCACCCCCCGCGATAACTATATCCCTAGCTCAAACAGTAACAACAACAACAACAACAGCAACAGCAACATCAGCAAGCCTAATGGCAACGGCAACATTATCAGCAATAACAATATGAGCGGTATGAATAATGATCAGAATCGTGCTGGCCAGCAACAGGAGGTACCGATCGTCCAGAACCCGTCGCTGATAATGGGAAATCAACAGCAGCGTCATAGCTTTGTGAGCGCGGAAGAGGCTGACGGCAATGATGTCGACCCTTGGAGAAATGAAGATGGCGAAGGGGTTGGCAAGAGCATCTTGGGCAACAAGAGCAGCCTGCAACAGATGCAGATGCAGATGCAGTTGCAGCAACAGCAACAGCAGCAGCAACAACAGCAGCAACAGCAGCAACAGCAACAGCAACAGCAACAGCAACAGCAACAGCAACAGCAACAGCAACAGCAACAGCAACAGCAACAGCAACAGCAACAGCAACAGCAACAGCAACAGCAACAGCAACAGCAACAGCAACAGCAACAGCAACAGCAACAGCAACAGCAACAGCAACAGATGCAGATGCAGATGCAAGAACAGCAGCAGCAATATCAGGATGTGAAGTCCCTGCGTCCGGATAGCGAACTGGACTCATTTCGTCAAGAGGAGAAGGTTCCCGAGACACCACGTGACGGCAGCCGGGTAAGTAACTGTGGTGCCTGTGCAAAAATACTGGAGGTGAATCGATGAAATTGATCCGTATTTAACATTATTCAATTTACAGACGCAAGAGCAGTATGTCAACTGGCTGAACCGCAACCTCCCAGACACTGTAGACCCAGTCTCGGACATGACTCAGTCTCTTCGATCAGGCGTGGTCCTCGTCCGGCTCATCGAACAGCTGTCAGGCGAGCAAGTCGATAAGCGAATCCCCAACGCGACCTATACCCTTCAGATGCTCGAGAACCTGTTGACTGCGTTCAAGTTCATGGATCGGGTTGGGATTTCGACCGACGGCTATACTGTCAAGGATATCTTTAATGGAAATGAGGACAAGATCGTTAAGATGTTCGACTCTATCCAGGAGAGATTCCCTGAAAGCGCAGTTATTACTCCTGTCTCGGTCGCAACTCTTCTCTTTAACTCGATACCCGCACCTCCCCCAGGCCCAGCCCCCTCTAATAACTTTATATCTTCGCTTCCACCGATGCCTATGGGTCCTGCACCAACGACGCCGATCTTGGGGAACAAGGGTTCACCAAGGATTCCGAATGGCGGGAACAGCCCAGCGTTGAGCAACGGCAGGCCACCGTTGATTGGCAACGGACAACTGTATGGACAGCAGCAACAGCAGCTGCCGTCGCGCATGCAAACTCAGCACGCTGGCGGCTCTGAATTTGAGGCACTGTACGATGAAGCTGCCCGCAGCACCATCTCATAGACAACAATCACGACATTCGCTGAGATTTATTTTCCTTTAACGATAAACGCAACAAAAAAAAACGCACAGACACACGCACACACACGCACACACATGCACACACACGCACATATTTATTTATTCATTTCAAAAAGCACCGTTAGTCGTCTAATTTTCCATAGCTCTGACTCAACTAAACAATAAAAAAACCCCCTCCCCCCCCTCACAATCGCTCTTTCATCGACGTCGACTGCAACATTCATTTTTATTACAAAAAGACCTTAAAATCCATACGCGCCGCTCGATCCAAAGCCACCCATACCCATGCCAGTCTGCTGCGGTGGGATCATCCCTGGTCCTGCCATGATCATCCTGTTGTTTCCGAGTCCGCCAGGTCCCAAGATCGGCGCCATGTCCGACCCATGCTCCTTGCTTTCTTGGGCTACCCTCTCCTCCTGAGCCTTCTCCAGCTTATCAACCTTAGTCACATACTCGCGCATAAACTGGACCATGTAAGGCATCGCAAAATCCGTCAATCCATGTCTCCACGCCAGCTCCATGACCACATCAGGATGCACAAGATCGTAGCAGATGTACAAGCAAGCTGCGAAGCACTCCTTATTGCCACTCTCCACAAAGTACTGCAACAACTCTTCTACCACAGCTGTATCCCTCGACTCGGCTGCTGTCTCCATTGCATCCTTGTAGAGGCGGTCCTGCTTTGACAACGTCATCGACTGACGCCACTTCTTATTGCGCTTGTACAGATGTGCCGCGATCCTCCTGAACTCCAGCAGTTCATGGCTTTCCAACCGGCTTGCCAACGCAATGTTGTCAAAGTTCGTGTTGGTATCCACAGACTTGCGCAGACGCTCATAGTCCTCTTCCTCAATCAGCAGATCGTGGTATGCGCTGTTCACCGCCAGGTTGTTGACCGACTGCACCGACACCAAGTAACCCTTGATTAAGGGCAGGTTGTCCGACTTTTGGAACATCTGGATTACCCTGTTATGGTCAACGCGAGGCACCATCACCGTCAGCAAGTCGTTCAACAGTAACGGTTGCTCATCCAGATAGAATCGAAGTGCTTTGTAATAGATCTCCAGATTCGACACTTTCACAACAACTTCCTTGAACGCGCCGTGCTCCCAAGCATCGGGGGAGTGCTTCATCATCGTGATCGCCGCATTGTCGTACTCGTCATAGTGCACATACAAGAACACGAGCTCAGTCCAGAGATGAGCCTGCTCGCATGCCGCAATAACCTTAGGGATGTTAATGCGCGACCAAAAGATCTTGAGATGCTCCATCATACGCTCAGGGCGGTAGCGAGCATAGAGGATTGCCAGCTCTGTGAACATGCCCATATGCGCACGCTCCAAGCCAAGACCAGCCTCAAGCAATACCATCAGCTCGTCAAAGTATCCCTGGTGCTCATACAAGCGGATCAACTCTTGCAGCTCCTCAGGATGGACAACCAATGACAGACCGCAGACCTGGGCCAGACGGAACTCCTTGCGTTCAATACAAGCGGCGTTGACGTCTTTCCAGACCTTGGTGCTGTTGGCTTTGCGGGCACCGTCGACTGCAGCCTGGTATTCGCCCAAGTGAACCAATGTAGTGGACAGGCGAGCCCAGTTTGAGATGTTCGAGTACAGGATCTTGGCAGGGCCATACATCTTCTCCTCGTAGCAACGATCACCAATAGCCTGGACTTGGGCAGCGTTGGGGCCGTTGAGAAGTTCTTCCATGTCAGCAATACGTCCTGTCTTGGCATATGCAAACAGAAGTTCGCTCTCGATATAGGGCTCACGAGACTGCTTGCGAGCCATCTGGAGATAACGGACTAAATCTTCGTACTTTTCGGCACGCGAGGCAAGGGAGATGACCTCGACGTGATTGGTGGGGTCGTTGGCACGGATGTAAGAGTCGATGGCCTCCTTGATGCGCATGCCATCCAACTGGGCCTTACCGAGACGGCCCCACACCTCAGGCGTGTCCGTCTTTTCTGCGTACTCGTATGCGCGATCGATGCTGCCAATATGCTCAATCAGGACATTGATAGCGCTGGCATGGGCGTCGTGCTTCTTGTAAATGACAAAGGCTTCCTCGTAAAGGCCGCCACGGATAGCATGCTCTGCAATATCGGCATCGTCAAAGTTGTCGAGACGGTTGATGTAGTCCATAACCTTGCCCTTCTCCGCCTGAATAGCGGTCAGGATCAACAGATTCTGGAGGTTGCGATTGTCGCTGAAGGCGGAGCTTTCCAGCACAATCTTCTCCAACAGCTCAATCAGCTCGTTGGGAAGGTAGGCAGCCATGAAAGCCTTGACAGTGATTGAAACATCCTCAGGGTCTTGAGTCTCGGGAAGGGCAGTTGACACCACCTGGTCAATCAAAGCGCGTCTGCTGGGATTATCGTTACTCAAAACATGGGCCCACAAACCGGCATCACGACGTTTGACAAGGTAACGCGCCTGGTGCTTGAACATGGAGTTGTTGTTGGAGATCTCGATCAACTCGACATCGCACTGGCCTCTCTCATAGGCAATGAATGCGAGATATGGATCACGCTTCTCGCAGTACTTTCCAATAGTCCTGGAATCGTAGAAGGCGTTGTTTCTCAGGAAAGGCTCCGGATTATTGTTACTGTCAATATAAATCTTGGCAATGGCGTTGTAGACCTCGGGATCCTGGCTGCCCTCGTTCACCTTGACCTCCAACCAAGGAAGGATAAGCTTCAGGCGGTTACGCTTTTCGGTTTGTTCTACCAAATCTGCGACGGGCATATCGCTGCGGACAGAAAGCAGCAGGTTCTTGATCACATTCTCATCACAGCCGACATCCAGCAGAGCTCCGACGACTGCAGGAGTTCTAGAAGGATTGACCTTCTGAACATAAGTCTCAATGTACTTTGACAGACTGTTCTGGTACAGGTAAAGCACCAAGTCGTGGACAAAGTCAAAGCGGTCGCAGACAATGATCAGGGGCAACTGGTCCGACAACTTGGCGTCCTTGAGGAAGTTCTTCACCTTTTCAGGGTTGTAGTAGTTGCTCTCTTTGCAAATGCGCTCAACTTCCTTCAGCTGGCCAGTCCTGCAGGCAGCTTCGATGTACTTATAGATGACCTCGGCGTCCTGGCTCAGGTTGACGACCGATCCCAAGTAATGGTAGAGACCCTCGAACGTCTTGAAGGACTCAAAGAGCTCGATAAGATTGGATGCACCGAGTTGGTCCGAGTATTTAGTGGCAACCTGAACAACGATCTGCAAGTTCTGTCTCATGTTGACATTCAACATCTCACGCAAGCACTCCAACGACTGCTCGACCGAAAGACGGCCAAAGTAGCCAACAACCCAGTCAACGTTCAGCAGATGAGTGTGGATCAACACACGCTTGATATCAGCATTGTCGGTGTAGTGCTCTAAGGCCCTCTGGTAAAGTCCAGCCTTCTCACACATGTTGGCAATAGTGGCACGGTCGTAGTGGGTGAACATTTCGTTACCCAAAATGGCATCGGCAACTTGTGGGGCGTGCATCAGGTTCATCTCGAGCAACCGAGTCTGAAGATGAGCATGCTGAGGTAGGTTGTCTTTGAGCGCCTCCAGCAAGAAAGCAGTGGCCTGCTGGATCATGCTTTGCGACATGAAAACATCGACGATCTACGAAACACACGTGTTTAGAGTGAGAGATAGATACATTTGGGAATTGCGACCAGCAATGTGGAAATGTGTAGCCTACCTTCTCCAAATCAACCAATGGTCCACTCTCGTTATTGGCGAGAAGCGTGGCGAATTCGGTGCCATTATCGGGGTCCATGCGCATGATGTGTTGAAGTAGAGTCGCGTAGTCAGGCGTATAGCCAACCTTATTGGCGTACAGGATGATCTTTGGGTACTGTTTAGTCTCAGCGAAGCAGGCAATGACCTTGTTAGGAACGTTGGCACGAAGATACACCGAGAGTGCAAGATTCAGGTCGTGCTGCTTGACGATATCACCGAGCTCCTCGCTGCACTCCAGCTTGTCCTCCTTGAGCCATTTCTCCAACAGCTGCTTGCGACCCTGAGCGAGGACTGGCTTGGCAAGCTCCAATGATTCGTACTTGTTAAGCTCACCCTTTTCTAAGAGGATTCCAAAGTACTGAAGAATAGGAGGGACTTGTCCTGCAGCCACAGTGAGGTGTTTGAAGCGCTCAATGGTTTGAGGGGTGCGAAGGATGCCTCTTGGCGAGCTTGCAGCCATCTTTGCGGCCTGGCCATAGTCGCCAGCCTGGAAGAGCTGTTGGAAGCGCTGCATGTAAAGGTCATCAGCGCCAGGCAAGCCGCTGCGGGAGGCAATCTTGAGAGCCAGCTCTGGGTTACCGAGGGTTTGAACAATATAAGGGACAAGATTATTCTCATCCACGCTAACAGAGAGGACTTGACCTTTACGGTTCACACCAATGACTCCGCTGGTGGCCTCGTGCTCTGCTGTGACGAAAATAGTATCGCCGCTGATACGGTTCATGTAGATGCAGGTACCAGTCTCAAGGTCGTACAGATGAACGAAGCCAATCTTGGTGACGAGGAAGATGATTCCGTACTTTTGACTGATCTGCATCGCTACTGGGAAGTCGTTGATCGCCTCTGGTGGGAAGAACACGTCGACCGCCTTCTTTGGGTATGCTGAGTTTCCGTCCTTATGGTCAACTTCGACAATGTGTAACTATAAAGCGAAAATGGCCTGGGTCGTCAGTTATCTCTTTGTCTTCCTCCTTTCATCACCGGAGAAGAGTAGAGGATGGAGGGGGAAAAGAAAGATCCTGTACCTTGGCACCAGTGGCGGAACGAACAGAAAAGGCAAACAGCTTTGTAGGCGAGCTGCTGCCATCTAGCTGAAGCTCGGCGAAAGCAGCGGCGTGGCCCTCAATTGGCTGACTGACTCCGCGATCCTTCGAATAAAGCTGCATCGCACCGGCAATGCGGCCGCCCTAGATAACGCGTTTAAATTAAAAGTCAGATCCATATTGTTCAGCTGAATCAATGACGTCGCATTTTGTCTTGGATGACATAGGCAAGCTACGCAATACACAGCCGGCACATGGATAGCCTCTCTACCAATTGCCCACATGTGCAACGATGCATATTCAAGTTCTACCCGCCAGATGTCTCGCAACTCTGGTAAGGGTACTCACCTGGGAGGAGATGCCGACGAGGATCATCCACTTTTCGTCAGAGTTCACGCGATAGTTAATAATCTGGTTCCCGCTCAAGTTAGCGTGGCGTTCAAAGACCTTGACCGGCTGTGAATCACCCTCCATAGACCAGTGGTAGACGAACGTGCCAGTTACGAGAGCGAGCGACTTCAAGGAGATCCACTTCCAGAACTCAACGTCCTCGTGCATCAAGTGCGACTTTACTTTGCTCTTCATCTCCAAGTTAAAAATCTGGAGCTGTCTTCCGGCTAAAAATTGAAGCAATTGAATCAACAATTTTGTTCGGTCCGGAGTAGGCGAATAGATACGTGGCAAATTTACAGGACTGAAGTCATACCTTTCAGGGCAATGACCTTTGTGGCAGGGTTCATGATGGCCGAGTCGGCAGTGATGGGACGACGGATCACATTCGTAGGATCTGTCAGATCGACAATGACGACTTGGTTCTGCTCACCCGTTGTCTCTCGAACGCAGATGAACCTGTCAGATTCGAGTGTGAGGGTGTTGAAGCCGATACTGGCAGCATTGATGCCCACGTTTTGGAGCTATGAGTCGCCATTGAAAGAGAGAGGATATGTGGGGAACCGAATGAGCATATAGATTAGACTTTCATGCTTGTTGCTGAGGTGGGGACAATCTAGGGGTGATGTCCGTAGAACGTCGCGTGCTGAGAGCGGTCTCGTTGTTCGTACCTGGACGTGCTCCTGGAATCGAATAGGCAGGGCTTCCGTCATTATGTGTGGTTAACAGTCTGCCCTATCCACCAGGAAGAATGATGAGTAGGTAAAATGCCTGGCAGTTAAAAGAACGCAGGTTCATCCACGCTGCTGACGCTGCGTTGTTTACCGAAAGAAAAACGGTGTCTGGAGTGACGAGGAACAGGAGGCGACGCCCTCAACCTTGGCGCGGAAAAAA
>MU617526.1:0-11403 GCA_025201705.1 Dissophora ornata
CTTCTTTTCTTTTCCTTTTTTCTTCTTCTTGTCTTTTCCTTTTTTCTTCTTTTCTTTTTTCGTTTTCTCTTCTTCTTTGTTCATCATCTATTTCCTCTTGGTCTCCTCCGTCTTCTTCTTCTACCTCGATACTGTCCTCCTCTTCCTCCTCCTGTTGCGTTGCGTCCACCTGGCTGGTTCCAGTCTCCACTGTAAGTGCTCTACATACCGCCGCATACCATGCCTTCTCTTTGCCCCGGATATCTCTTCCTCCAACTTGGATCGGCCATGGTCTAGTTTCTCGCGTCTCGTAATCAGCTAGTTAGTCTAGGAAGTATACTCCGCTGAAGTCGCGACATTGACTTTCGGGTCATTTTATTTTTACTCTTTCCCTGGGTGAGCATGACTGCTATTGATTACAGACGTCTCTGGGTCGAGCTGTTGATGGAAGCAAAACTCATGACAACTCTATTGCCTCTTTTGGGGTTTTTGATGACATTATAATGACCGCACTGGCAAACACACTCAACTGGCTTGTGGCGGCAAAAAAAAAAAAAAAAGAAAAAAAGAAAAGGCTTGTGGCAGCCAAGCGTTCATAGCGACGTTGCTTTTTGATCGTTCGATGTCGGCTCTTTCAATCCTTGCTTCACTAGAATGAGAGGGCAGGCTGTTGATGCTTTGTTCACTTGTACGAATTTCTATTTTATTTAAGGGGTTTGTATATTCTATCTGGCACTTTGCGCTTTTTATGGAAAGAGTGTTGTCTGTTTATTGATGCTCAAGAGTAGTAATTGTACTTGTACTATAATTCATTTGGGTTCGACTCGCAACCGCTCGCTTGATGCTGCGATGCGAGGGCGTTCGTTTTTCTATTACTTCAGGTGTATGCTTTCAGAAACAAGGTGGGAAAAATGGATATATCCGGGAACTTTTTGGTGTGGGTCATGACGCGCGCCTTATTTGACAATACTTAACAAACTCTCTGCGTATATGCGATCAAAGTCATTTGGCGGGCGGTGTGAAATAGGATCTGCGGGATTCTTCTCGGATGATATATGTGAAATAGATAGATGGATGTCGTTGTCGTCAACGAAAGATAAAAAGTTTTCAAGGTGCTGTTCGATGCGTGCATGCCGCACTGGGTGTACTGTGCGTCGATTCCGTAAGATCAAGCACACCCCTTGATTATCGCAATAGAGGTGAATGTGGTTGCTCAAACGCGCCGTGTCCCTGATAGCTTGCTGCGCCGCATAATACTTGGATGCAAAACTTGAGTATTGAAAGCCTTCCCGATGAAGGTCCCCACATCCGCGGGCTACCTCAAAACCCTCCAGTCCGTTCTCGATGTCGCACGCTCGCTCGAAATCCAGCCACAAGGCGGACCAAAATTTGACCCAAAAATATTCGTTTGACCGCCCAATAAACTGCCCAAAAAATTTCCCAATATTGACTCTGAAATCGGCTTCAATTCTCAATAATCATTGACAGCGACGCCCAGCACCAATCTCATTCACTCCCTTCAGGTCGCGGCACGCATTCTCAACAGCTGCCACCGTAGCCCGCATATAGTCCAAGGTGCACTTCCTACTCCCTTCTTTGAGGATATATTCGCCCATTCTCACCCAGAGCTCCCTGAGCCTTACATTACACTCATCGAAAGCCTCTGCAATCTCTCCTGCTCATGCTTTCTCTTCCTCAACTCCAGTTCCTGGGCTCGTTGCATGTGTATCAGCAACCGAACATTCGGAGGAATAAAGGCTGGAACAGGAGGGTAGTCCTTACTCATGTTGTCTGGACCTTTCGAAACGTCGCCGTTGTTGGCCACACTATTTTGATCTGGCTCCGGATCCGGTGTGTATCTGATTTCGAAAATGTCGAAGACCCTTGCAACCAGATACATGTGTTTGCATGGTATTTTGTTCCTGAAATAGTCGGAGCATGTGCAGGACAGGAGAAGGCTTCTTTCAACGTCTCCGAGAACCGTGTATTCTTGAACAGATCCTGCGAATGATTTGAATGATTTCACTGAAGTGTTCACGATATGGCTGACAGGGCAATAACGAAATAAGGTGTACCTTGCTTTCATCGATCTTTTCTGTGACCAATTCTCGCGCTTGATCGAACGACAAAGCCATCGCTTTAGACCTCCTGGCCTTGTCTGATGCTGACAGGGTAATAGGCTGAAGGCCATTCTTTATCTTGTAATACGTTATACGAAAGTCTTGGTTTACAACTCCCTGTAATCAATAAATAAGGTAGTCGGCGCGAACGTTGCGCTCGTGTCCCAAATGAAATCGTTTTAGAGTCTTATGCCAACTCTCGATTAGATTGTTCGTATCCACCTTTTGGTGATCCTATAAAGCACAAAAAAGAAACGATAGCTCACCCTGCTCGCAAGGAAAGGACTGAGCTCGACTCTGGTGCTCACCTCCCTGGCAAATTTCACCCATCGTAGCATTTGCGCATCGGTGATCCATTTGTTCTCAATGTATTTGATGAGAGTCTTGGCTCTAGGATATTTGGACACGAATTCGCGCCATAAAGTGCGCAAGTCCTCTAACGAGACCGCGTTACGAACTTTGTTCAACAGTGGCCGCATCTCGTCGGCCTGCTTAACCTAAGTACCAATATTAAACGCAAAACAATTGGGGTCCGGGTATCCAGCAACAGTAATATCAGCACAGGCGATCGGTATTAAGGCGTCAACGACCTGCTGAAAGGCAACTGCAAAGGGGATATCGGGCAGAGTAAAAAGGGTTTACGCGTCGTGTTCTTTTCACTTTCCTCCAGTCAGCTTGTACTCTAAACAACAGATCGGGATAGATCTAGGCCCCGGGTAGGGCAGCAAGAAAGCCGAACAATTCGCCGAGTGCAAGTGGTGAGCCGTCCACCTGAGGAGAAAAGCTCCATTGGCTCCAATAGGACAGCGTGCCGAACCCTCTTTTTCGCATCTATTCTGTCTGTGACCATCTTTTCCCCACGTTAAATAATGTCTGTTTCCTTCTCTCTTTCTTACCTTTAGCCATACCACCACAACCACAACCATCGATCGCGCAACGCACACGATCTCTGGAACTTAACATGGCCATGCCAACAACAGTAGAATCCGCCCCACGGACAAAAACGCCTTTCAAGATTGTCCCAGCGACGGTCGAAGATGCGGACGCTATGGCCGACATCTCTGGTGACGCCTTCTGGGATGATTCGCACACTTTGTTGCAGGCCGTTTGGAAGGGCAAGGATTGGCATCGCGAAGGATCTAGAGAGCATCTGCCCACTCTCTTTACCAACCCTCGGGTCGACATTCGAGTGGCTCGAAAGGGACTCGAGGGTGAAGGCGAGGTGATTGGATTCATCATGTTGGCCAAACGAGGGTACCCGAAGCCTGATACCACCCCTGAAGAAGAAGCCGCCCATATTGCCGCCAGGGATGCCCTTCCCAAGTCATCCTCTACCGTCAAGTTGACTCCACCTCCTGCACCGATTCAAGCACCCGAGGGGGAAAAGCTGACTCTCAAGGAACTAGCAGAGACGGGTAATCAGGCCATGAATCATTTCTGTGAGTTGTTGATGCCCGTTGGGTGTCAATGTCGGTTCATCAACGGGTGGAATATTGCACCTGCGTATCAGGGCCAAGGGGTTGGATCTGCCTTGATGAAATGGGCCACGGACATTGTGGATGAGGATCAAGTCTATTGCTGGGTCAGTTCTTCCATGGGGGCGTTGCAGGCGTATGCAAAGGCCGGGTTTGTGGAGGTTGGACGACTGGAGTTGAATTTGGATGATTACGCACAGGGAGTCAAGTGGAAGCAGGAGGATGGATCCGAGAAGGAGTGGGGGACTTATTTCTGGCCCTACATGAGAAGGGATCCCAAGTAGAGTATTGTAATATAGCTAATATAGCATGCAAACCCGACCCAGTAAAAAATTGTTTCACGCTAGTCATAACTATTGATGGTATTTACTTTAAACTCCAACATTATCCATGGGAGCATGCTACGACATTACGAGCCATTTCACCACGCTCGCCAATGTCCGTCACTGCGAATGGATGCCAAAGATGGCGTTTTTTCATCTACTACCGGCCACCGGTGGTCTTCCACGAGCACTGCAGCTGTTACCGAAGGAGTTTTTCAGACGTCGACAAGAGAAATGCAGCACTTTTCCAGATACAGTGGACGACATCGGCATGAACACGGATCGCATTCTCGGGAAAGTCACAACCAGTCTCGACACTTATTACTATATCACCGCCTTCGCCGAGACCCACAAGGAGCTTGTTCGTGCACTTGTCCGACTATGCATTCTTCAGGAACCATCACCGCGCACACTTGCTCCATCCAATCACTTCCCGACACTCACCTTGGATGTCCTAGAACGCGATACACATACGATTCTGGAAGACAGCGATGAAGTCCGTGGAAAAGTGTTGGTCAGAATCCCCATACCTTTACAACACAGCCATCGACGAGGTTCGGGACCGTCTTGGATCGGCATTCTTGCACGACTGGGTGGAAGATCGTGAATGGGGATTCTTCGAACGCATGATCGCCGATTACGAGGCGCTCCGCGCGAACCTTCTTATCGGTGATGGCCGCGAAGCAGTGACTCTCGGGGACACACCTAGCGCTCCCAATACATTTTTTTTTCCTGTGTGTCTTTCCTTTGTTTTCATCTGTCGCCTTCATGATTTTACATACCTGTCATATCCTCTGCCATTATACAATATCAATCCGCTTTGCATAGTCTGATCAAGAAAATGGTATCACTCAGCCATACAAAAGACATGGGTTTATATATACAAATTACAAATATGGTATGGATGATGCACGGATCAAGAGGAGGCGGGGTGCCAGGCTCAATGGTACAGTGTTCGTGCTCAATTGGTGGGTGAGAGACGAGGCGACGCGCAGGGTGTTGTGAAAGTCGACGCCCATTGGTCCCCATTTTCGGCAGCGTCGGGGAGCAGGACCGCCTCACTCGTCCAGTCGGTAACCTTTTCCGCCATCTCCACCGTTGCTGCCTTGAGTTGCATCAGGAGCGTCACAACTGAGATGATGCCTTTCGTGTTGGCTCCTTTTGGAAGCCACCTGGCAGGCAGAGCGACATTCGCCACACACGTCAGCTGATAGAAGCACCCGCAGCGCTGACAGAGGGTGTAGATGGCCATCGTGGCACCCAAGAACCCTTATGCCAAATGTGACGACCTCGTCACGGGTGTCGCTTGAAGACTTGGATCGGATCAGGTCACTCATGTCCTTCATGGACTTGGCAAGTTTCATCGTGTCCGACAAGGCCTTAGTTCCAGTCGAGCCGTTGTCGCTCTTGGCTGCCTCGATTACGCACAGCTCGAGGCGCGAGGCGGAGGCAACAACAACACCATCGGCCTTTCGGCCCATCATGTGCTTGGACTCGAGAGACCTTCCCTTGTTCTTCCTCCAGGAGGATGCCTGTAGGCATATCTCATCGGGCTGGCAGTCCAGGGAATCCTTGTACAACAGTATTGTCTACTGTTTCATAGTCGCTCTATATCCACCGCGCCTCTACTACATACAAATACCCCTCCTCTTCTGTACAATAAACGGCGTTCGTTCCCCAGATCCCTGCCTCCTCCACTGACCCCCTCATGTTACTGTTACACCTTGACGCCCATGAAGTGGTCAAAGAAACCCCACATCATGCCCAGGTACCACGACTCTGACTGCTTGCCAGGGATACTCAGATTGCGTTGTGAGTAGCCCTTGTAGATGTGCTCCACGGCGTAAAACACATTATCGCAAAAGACTTCGTCGGGCCACTGTGACATTCCCGGGGACGGAGCCAGATTGCTTAATCCGTTCCTGAGCTGCGTCCCATATCCTCCGGCTTTCTGTTGAATACCTCCAAATAGTCCCTCTCGACCTCGGCCAGCTCTGGTAGCGCTTCTCCATTCCGCTTCTTCAGAGCTGCCTCCAGCGCCCCTTTGTCTGCATCATCGGTGACGAGCCCGAGCGCGACTGCAACGTCGTCGATGATAAACGAATACAATGCGGACTCTCTTGTCAGTGTGCCGATGTGGGTTGCCAAGAGATCGCCCAGCGAGCCTCCCGACGGCAGAATCCAAGGCTCTCCTGCATACAGGTCGAAGTTGCGGTTTTAAACTTGACCCTCATCGACTGCAACACCGCGAGACTCAGGCTGCCGGTACTGCTTTTCCCGCTGCTATTAGATGAACGGGTTCGAGAGGACGAGCGTCCCGTCTGAGCAGATGATGTGCTCGGTGCCGCCTCGCCAAAGGCTCGTCTGTCTCGATGTAGGGTGCATCTTCAAAGTGGAAACAAGGCCAGGAACGCTCGTAAGGCTCTCAAGGTACGAGTAGTCGACGTCCTTTTCGCCGCCAAAATATTCCTTTAGTTGGTGCCAGGCCCTGGCAATCCACAATGATTGCGCGCGCGGGTGAGCTCTTTCGATATGCTTGGTAAAATCTCCAGGCTCGGGTGAAGGCGCCAGCGGCATCTGCGCGACATATGCAGGTGCAGTCTTCCCGTCGGCCTTCCGGAAAAGATTCCCAGAGAGAGAAGTTCCAAAGAATGTGGCATCCTGAAGTGAAAGAAAATTATAATGAACCCTCTTTTTCCTCATTGAAGAGATTGCATGAGAGGTTGACCAAGACGATTGAAATAACACGTTCATCATAACTTCTACAGCGAAGTGATGGTGTTTCGATTCATTTTGTTCCGATACCTATGTATATAGGATCTCTCCTCCGACAACAACCACCCACCAGCAGGGCTTTGACAGAAAGGTAATGGTGGTGTCCGCGGATCAAACGTGGCGTTGTGTACGGATCTCGAGGAAGGATGCGAGCAGGGTCCACCTTGGGTCCTGAGGGCATAGGCTTAACTCGGGCGCTGGCTGTTCCTCCGTATGGCCTCGCCTTGGTCGGGGTTCCTTGGGATCTTGACCAAGGTGGCGCTGGATTTGAGCTGCTGTTCGATATTGCTCCGTGGGTCCTGAGGGCATAGGCTTAGCTCGGGCGCTGGCTGTCCCTCCGTACGACCTCATCACAACCAAGATGCTAATCGTCTTGGCCGTGATGGTGCTGCAATTCGAACAGTATGCTCTCCGTCAGACTCGCGGGTACATGAGGGAAAGAACGATGATGAGTATCAAGACTCCCTCCATACGACCCCATCTTTTCTCGAATTCACTTCTAGCTGGGTGGGCAGGGATCCGTATCGCTTCAGTGAACGGTCAACTCCTTGGGTCCTGAAGGCATAGGCTTAGCTCGGGCGCTGGCTGTCCTTCCATATGACCTCTCTTTGGTCGAGGTTCCTCGGAACTTTAATCAAGGTGGTGCTGTTGGCTAGAAGCTGCTACATCTGGGTACTCCTTGGGTCCTGAGGGCATAGGCTTAGCTCGGGCGCTGGCTGTCTCTCCGTATGACCTCTCCCTAGTCAGGTGCTCAATCCTTTGACTGGGGTGGTGCTGTGCCTGGAGCCATCTCGAATGGCTACGGTGAACATGAGTCCTATCTGGCTGCGGCTGTTTTCACCGCTCGGTGACTGGAGCCACTACGTTGTGTAGAGCAATAGCATCAAGGGAGTTGTACGGTTGTGTTTGTTACCTTCTAGTCACTGACCATTACTTTCTCAACAGTGTATATATATGCCGGATAGCAACCTACACTACCTTGTGGGTTCAGGACGAAGAAGGGCCACACACCAAGTCACTACATCGACGGCGCTCTCAGCAACTACAACTCACATTCTAGTATAAAGGAATCCAGCACACAAGGTATATAAAAGCAACAGGCGTGGCGTCGTGTACGGTTCTCGAGGATGGATGAGCAGGGTTTCCGTTCAAAGATGCTCCTGCCTCGCGTTACACCTCAGTAAGTAGAAGCAATCCCAATTCTCTGGATTAAATACGGTGAGTTAAGACGTAAACTGCAAAAAAGTTCGCGACAATCCTTTTCACAGAGAAGAGAACACAGCCGTGGTTTCTATGTGCCTTCTTTTAATCCGGGACAAGAGACGTTGTGCAAGAACCAACAGCCCTATGATGATTTTTGATATGTTCATTTGGAAGAGATCCTCATTATAAAGTTTGCTCATGATCTGCCGTGATATTAGCGAGTTTTCAATAGCAAACCAAGTATGCCCAAATGATCCATTTCTTTTGGAAGCATCTGAAAGCTCGGTGATTCCTCTTGTTGCCACGAATATTTCTAGGTTGCGCTCAGCCCTTGATAAAGATCGCCACCGCGAAACTTCGGACCTGATTAGGTTCCGAGCACTCTTGCAGGGTCCAATATAAATCATGCGGGGTCTCGTGTCCAACTGGCCCTCACGCGAGTGTAACTCCGAGTCCAGATACTCGTCCACGCCCACTCCTCGGAACACGGCGGGCCCCAGCTGGAGATGCCCGCATAGTCTTCGACTTGAACGTGTAAATAGTCTCGGTCCCTATACCTTGGCTTCCTGTCTGCAATTAAATTATAACATTATTAAATATGTCTAGTCCCATCCCTATACCCACTTTTGTCTGTTCCTGGTACCCTCTTTGTCTCCTCAGTAGCCTTTGATGGCCGGTCCATATTCAGCTCTGGAATGTTTTCCTTGTCCCTTTGGAATATAAAACAGCCTTCATGTTGTGCCCAACGCCATAACAGAAATGCTCTGAGGAAAAAAAATAGGGCAAGCAGAGTAAAACTATAGACGCCAACTAGTGTCAGCCGACCCATACACTCTCCCCTGGCGTCGTGAAGATATGGTCATCCGCGTTGTTGAATACGGGATGCCTCACGCGAGCAGTTACTTCAGAGGTTGCTTGAACCGGTAATGTGGTGCAGCAAAGCCGAGGTGATGATCAGCTCTGACGTGTTTTGTTTTCCAAAAGGAAACTGCAGCGGTTTCATGTAGCCGTCGCAGTCAGATTTATGGGGGTCCATGTCCATGATTGTTTCTCTTCGGCAGCAGCCCTTTTGGGGAAACAATTTGAGACACTTTTTTTCGTCATCCTCTTCCTTTTCCCTTCTCACACTCTTCTTTCCCCTCTCGCTCTTGCCACAGAACACACATACACAAACACACACACACGTATATCCGCCTCTCAGCAACAACAACAACTCGCCTCACCATGGACCCATCCTCGCCCCAGCGCACCGACTCGCCTCAGCTCCAGCCGAGAGACAAGGACGGCCGCCCGATCGGAATGAGCCCCAGCTGGCAGTCCTTTGCGAGCATGAGCTCAAACCAGCTGCCGTCCCAGGCCATCCTAGAGTCAATGGACCCCTCTATTGATGCCGCACACGAATCCGAACACGACAGGCCATCCGTCCTGCCCGAGATTCTCCCTGGCTTCAAGAGCAGGATGGCCGATATCCATCATGCAACACTCAAGAGCGTCGCCGACAGTTCCAATGACCAGCACAGCAACGACAATGGTAACGATACCTCTTACCCTCGCGATGATGACGGCCACAATGACACCAAAATAGAGAAGAAAAGGAATAAGGAGCCAAAGTGGACAGGAGGCACCATGTTCCCGACGATGATGGGGTACAGCAGTCCCTTTGGAAGTAGTGGCGGCCTTGATAACAGAAGCCATAATAACAAAGCCTATCACCGCTCTACCTTTGAAGACGCCAATAGGAAACTTGCCAGAAACTCGATCCTATACGAATCCTCAGATCTTACAGAGTCGACGACAAAGCTCTCGGACGAGGACGACAACTTTGATTATAACCAGGCACCTCAGCGCGTTTCTTCTGGAGAGGCACAGCCTTCAAGGACTCTGGTTCAGGGCGGTCAAGGAGATCGCCGTTGGTCACATGAGCTCTCGCCCGACAAAGCCGGTCTTGTCGGGGCTGCGTTAGAGGCTGCAGGTCTACTAAAGGATGTGGTATTGGACAAGATTCATCAGCGTCCTCCTTCATCCAGCTCACCTTCATCACATCCGGATGTTCATGAAACCGCCCGCCGTCAGATGGGTCTCTCGCCTGAGGAAAAGCTCGAGGCTGCCAAGGTGGCGTTTGGTGGAGCTGAGGAGGCTGGAGATCAGAACATTTATCTCGAGGGACTCCAGGAACATCTGCGCCATGAAAATGCTGCACGGTCGGCGGCGGCGGCTGCAGAGGCTGCGGCATCCTTGAGCACTGGAGCTGTGGAGGCAAAGGATCTGTTGGGCTCTGCCCCAGAAGTCGCGCAGGAGCACCGCAAATCTGTTTTCCATTTGGCGGCCAATCCAGAAGTGAGGAAGAGCATGCTTCTGGAGCATCCGGAATCGTTAGGATACCATGCTCGTGACCCCAACTTGGCGCCGTTCGAAGAACCGACGGTTATTCAGCATCGTCTCCAGGGTAGCAATGTCGAACAGGATCTGTCGAAAACGAGCCGTTAAAAAAATAAGGAAAAGGCTTTGTGGCCATTGTGATATTCGTTCTCTTCTCTGTTTACACGATGAACCCGTAGCGCACTTGCAACATTCCCCTCACCTCCCCAATCAATCAGTAAAGTCCAGATTATGCGAAAAAAAAAAAAAAAAAAAAAAAAAAAAGAGAGAGACATGGCTATTCATTTAGGGACCAAGGTCGCATGAAAGTCTAGTTTGCATACGTTGCGAGAAAAAAAAACAATGAAAGCAAAAAAGTTCTCTTCCTAAAAAAACTTGCCTCCGCAATACTTTTTGTGTCCCTTTTTGGTTTTATTGTCTACGGCTGTTCCTCTACCATCCGATTCGACCGGCAGGAGTAGCACCGCCAATGAGCAAGATACTAACGATTCTGAAGGTAGCCTGGCCGAGGGCCTTGGTCGCTCTGGTGAGATAAACTCTGGTCCTTGCCCACCAATTAGTGCTTACGTATTCGTTCACGTTCACCTCGAATGTGGTGATGACTTCAAAGTATCCTTCCAGGTAGCAATGGCGATAGTCGCTATTACACTTTACAGTTTTATCGACCAGGCTTAGCAATTTGTCGTAGTCTTGGTATCCTGGATCGGACAACAGTACAAGCTTGGGCATGGTCACGGTCTTGGTCTTGCTACCGACCTCGAATCTAGATCCGGGACGACATGTCCACCCCTTAGGTTCCAGTCCAAAGTCTTTAACCAAACTATCGAACACCTTGCACTCTTCGATCGAGCAGACTTTACACACGTCACTCGACGACGATGGAGCATTGCCCATGGTTGATATAGTAGATGATGCAAAAGAGTGAAGAGGTGGGGGTTTTGGCTTTCTTGGAGGGAGTGTGCAGTATAAGTATGGAGGAGGTGTGAAGGAGGTGAAAACCCAGGGAAGCCGTGCAGTAGGAAAGGCCCCTTTGTGTATTTATGCGTGCCAAAGGTCTCGACCGAAAGCGTGAGTCAACAGGGTCTGTGCTGCTCGCGTTCGATTTTGCAAGCCTAATAATTGCGTTGGGTCGCTCCCACACACCCCCCC
>MU617527.1:0-11394 GCA_025201705.1 Dissophora ornata
GGGGGGCCACTTCCGCCCAATGGCCAAATCCGATTTACATTTTTTGAAACCGACTCCAGTGAGTGAGAGCGGGTCAAAGCCCAGTTTATCATCAAGAACCACAGAACAAGCATCGGAGCAAACAGAACAGAGTCGCTTTTTACTCTCTGTGTTGGCGCTGTTGAATGCTGTGCAGAGACGAGGCGTGGATCGTAGTTATTTTCCACCTTATCATGAATACATGTATCGTAAATGTCGTGGATATCTCATTTTAGCCAAAGATACATACATAAAAGTAGCTATCCGAATTTTTCTCAGTTTCAGGACAAAACCGAAAAACAAGGTAAAAAAAAAAGTACACTTTATCCATCACCGCAATTGAACCCAGATGTGGTGGGATGACGAGCGACAAAGCCAGAAGCTTCGGCTTGTGCGCTGTCTTAAATCCCCCCCCTGAAAGTAAAAAAAATGGCCTTCCCCCAACCCACCAAATGTTAGATCCGCGGGGGAAAGCTTTTTAAAAAAAAAATAAGAGAGTTTAGAAAGCTGTGCAGATGCTTTCTTGCGCAACACATTTCTATGGAAAGCTCAGCATATTGCAGTATTTCAACTTTCAAGAATAGAGTACTGTACGTCATGGATCGGGGTTTTTTTTCTTTCTTCTTGTTTTTAATGTTGATGACATGGTATGATGGTCAATTAAACACTATAGAAAGTGAAATAAAGACAGGTTGGGAAGATCATCGCCGTTGTAGTGGATATAATCAGTGAATAGGAACAAAACAGAGAAAGAAAAAAAATATAAAACAGAAAAGAGGTAATGGATATACAACTACAAGGGACAATCGTAGGCGAAGGAGGGAGGGGGGTGATCAACAAATGCAAAATGAAAGTGCTCTAGACGAAAATATAAAAAAGAGTCGTAGAAAACTTAGACGCTCTTTCCGATGGTCTCGACGCGGAAGCCAATCTCTCTGAGCTTAGGGGCATCCAAGATCAAGCGACCGTCAAAGATAAAGGCGGGCTTCTGCATAGACTCAAAGATCTTCTTGTAGTCCAGGTGCTGCATCTTGAACTCGTCCCACTCAGTGCAGATAACGATGGCCGCAGCGCCAGCGCAAGCCTCGTATGCGCTCTTGCAGATCTCGACGTGCTTGTCAACCTCGGCCTCGTTGGTTCCGACACCGGGCTCAGTGAGATCCAACCTGATCTGCTTGGCGCTGACCTTGGGATCGTAGAGGGCAATGCGAGCATGCTCCTGGATGAGGTAGCTGCAGAGAGTGATGGCAGCGGACTCACGGGTATCACCGGTATCCTTCTTGAAGGCAAATCCGAGAAGAGCAATGCGCTTGTTGGTGACAGTGTTGAAGAGGGTGCGGACGATACGGTGGGTGAAACGCATCTTCTGGTACTCGTTCATGGTGACAACAGACTTCCAGTAGGCAGCAACCTCGGGCAAATGGAGCTGCTCGCTCAAGTAGACCAAGTTGAGAATATCCTTCTGGAAGCAAGAGCCTCCGAAACCGACCGAGGCCTTCAAGAACTTGGGTCCGATACGGGAATCGGTACCGCAGGCATAGGCGACCTCATCGACATCAGCACCAGTGGCCTCGCAAATTGCAGAGAGGGCGTTGATGGAGGAGATACGCTGGGCGAGGAGGGCGTTGGCAGCCAACTTGGACAACTCGGAAGACCACAAGTTCATGGTGATGACCCTCTCCTTGGGGATCCAGCGGGTGTAGACATCAACCAACTTTTGCTGGGCAGCAAAGCCCTCAGGGGTCTGGAGGCATCCGATCAAGACACGGTCAGGGTTGGTCAAGTCGCTGACGGCGGTACCCTCGGCCAAGAACTCGGGGTTGGAGAGAATGTCGAAGCGAATGTCCTTGCTCGAGTTGGCCTCGAGGATGGTGCGCATGCTCTGGGCAGTGCGGCAGGGCACAGTCGACTTTTCAATGACAATCTTGGAGGAGGTGGCAACCTGGGCAATGCGGCGGGTAGCGGTCTCGATGTATCTGTTTAGTCAGGGGTATACAAAAAGGCACATGATGTTAGGAAACAGTGCGCTTATTTGCTTCTGTGCATCTGTGCTACGTTCTTCAACCACAAGCGTCCTGGGACTCCTATTTTGTACCCACGACCGATTCCCATTCCTTCCAAAGATTGATCCAGGGGGAACCGCATGTGCTGCCCCAATCGACCTTAAGAAAGCATGCCTTTCCACAACCAAAAGCCAATACAAAGCGCGAGTTCGATTGCTCAGAAGAAACGAGCAGGCAGGAAAGGGCACTTACGCAAGATCAGCAGCCATACCGGCGCCCATACCAGTCTTCTTGGTGGGGGTGTTGACAGAGACGAAGATCAGATCGGCATCGATGATGGCCTGGTCGACGTTGGTGGAGAAGAACAAGTTCTTGCCGCGACGAGCAAAGACAATCTCATCAAGACCGGGCTCGTAGATGGGGAGCTCGTTTGAGTTCCAGGCATCGATACGGGCCTGGTTCAAGTCAACGATGGTGACGTTGACGTCATGGCACTGGTAGGCAATGACAGCGGAAGAGGGACCACCTGAAGAAGAGAGCAAAAGGAGAGACAGGCAGGCAATGCGAGTCAGTAAAGATGAGGACAGGGCGAGAAACATCAGTTGCATCCCTGTGGTCCAACAGAGTCGCCATTGACAGTGAGCAGACATCCATGCCGACACAGCTATGCCAGACAGACCATTGGGCCGATCCTTGACCTGATCATGGACACAGCGAATAGGCAAACAGGATCCAGCGTAGGTAACTCTCTGTGTCTGTTGCGGCAGTTTGCTGATCTATGGGACAGGAAAAAAAAGTTAAAAGTCTTACCGACGTAGCCGGCACCGATGCAGCAGATGTTAACCATTGTTGTAGATGAGAGTTGGGTGGGTGGAAGAGATGGGATGGGGTGATGAGGAGAAGATGGAATGGAAAGGAAAAGAGATGATGGCGGGCATGAAGGGGAGGAATATATATTCGCCAAAAAAAAAAAAAAAAAAAAAGAAGCGCTTGAAAAGCATGGGAGGAAATGAACTTGCGAGGTGCACTGGGATCAGGGTCGAGCGATGTGATTGGACACCTGTGTGTTTGTGGAATCTACGCTCAATCCCCAATAAACACCCTGACAGTTCCTGGCCAGTTAGAAATGAAGTCTCTTTTTATTTTTGGCATCCGTCAGACCCTCTGTTTCTCTGCCGTTTAAAAATACCCTCTCCTCGGTGCACCTGGAGTCCATCGCTGTGCATCTCTACCTTGTCCATCACCCTTTGCTCCAAGCGCCTTGCCATGCACCTGACACCACCCATCCGCGTCCTCGCTCTCTCTTGCATGCGGTCCTTTCCCGACGCTCTCTTTTCCGCCCTGCATCCTCCCTCTCTCCCCCTCTATCTTCCTCTCCATCCAGTATTCTTGGCCTCCCCCTGAACACAACCGCCATTCCCGGTCCCATCGCTCGCCGCTTGCTCCTCGGCCCTGCTCCGGCTCTCGCCCTACCCTCCGCGTAATATTTTGGGCGGGGGAACTATATGGTACTATTAGCTCACTTGCACTATTTTCCGCTCCTTTTTAGTGCGTTGCACCATACAAATCAACGATGGCAGTGAGCCACAAAACAGGGTCTGAAAATGTTCACTCCACTGATCGCAATCCCAAGATGGTGTGCTCTTTTTCTTTACATCCACTGCCTTCGCATCCCCTGGTTTTTCATCGAAAATGTTCTATGCAGTTCTCTGCAGTTCTCTGCAGTTCTCTCGGTATACTAAACGTGTTGCTGAAATTTTCATTTGAGTGGTTCCCCGGCCTTGTTTAGGTTTTTGGCTCTCGATGAAGGGCTTTCAATCGCTTGTGGTTTTTTTTCCCCCTTTGACACACACATAGAATACGTTCGGGGCTTGACTCGGACCTGGCCATCTTCTGCGGCATTTTCTGTCATATTGATCGGCGATCGATCCGGACGTTGTTACTATATTTTTTTTGGTTTTCTTCTGGGATTGCATGTGTACAGTACTTAAATTGCGCGTCGCGCGATGATCTTGTTACACACATGCCGTTCGCGTTGTTGGTCAAGGAACGCACTATTTTGCAAAAGAATAAATTAGACCCTGCACACACCAAAAAGCAGATTGCTGAGTGTCGGGAGAACGCATGAAACACCCCCCGAGTGGGGCTGGTTGGCTAACCAGCTACAAATGAGAGGACCCTGGAAAGTCATGTAATACATGTTCAGAAGCTGCACGAGAATGAGACGAATGAGAGCATTGTCCGTTGTGACGATTTAGTCTTGTGCAGTACACCAGACAAAGGTCACACTCACGTCAGCATTCACAGTCGCGTGTGTAGACTAGAGTTTTCTATGGTTCCACTATGTTTTATTACTTTTTGGCAACCTTTGAAAGCATGGGAAAGTTTGCAGTTTTGTGTCTCCAGGAAAATTGGATTCATAGCTCGCTCTACTACATCGTTGCGTTTGTCTATATTCATTAGATGATCTACAAGCCAACTTATTTGTTAACCTTGCGCCACTGAGCTTGGGCGCCCATGATAGCGGTGACGGTACTGCGCAGGTGCAAAAGACAACGGTGTTGAGTTAGACAATGTTGATATACAGGTATCGATCATGAACAAACAGAGTTTTCAAGATACATACCCAATAAGACCGATGAGGCCGTCGTCCAAGTTGAGGTATCCCAAACCAGTGGCAGGGATGAGCATATCCAAGCCGTCCTGGAGAAGCTGCTTGTTGACAGAGTGCTGCTCCCTACGGAATAAATGACATGAACAAGAAAGAATGAGTCAGTAAACCACAACACATGGTTACATTGTAGAGATGGAGACATCGCGATGATTAAATAGTCGTACTTGGCAATAGCCTTAAGCTCGGTGCGGGCGTGGGACTTCTCGGACTCGTCAGCGTGGGTAAGGCCACGGGCAGTAGCCTGGCGACGGAAATGGATGTGGCGGGTCTTGTAGAGACCGGAGAGGAAGCTGAAAATGATTCCTGCCAACCAGCATTTGCTGGCGAGTTCACTGTACTTCTTGATGTTCTTGAACTTGTATGCGCCAGATCCGTCGATCTGTCACACGTGCATTGACAAAAAAAGGAACCGTGATGACACGTCAGACGAAATATTACAAAAGTGGATGCACGGTCTCGTGAGTCAGGGACTGATAAAAACGACAGGAAAAATGTCGATTGCAATGACTTACAAAGATGATACCGTCCAACGTCAAGTAACCGGCGTAAGCCAACTGTCTGCCAATGACACCGTATCTCAAGAACTCGTCCTTGATGGAGGCGGCCTTGACGACATTATCCAAGTGCTCAATAGGCTTGCCTATACATATTTTGCGATCAATTGATCGGGCAGATGTCAATATATATTTCTTGAAACAGTCATCGCCGTAGATCAAATGCTAAATCATGCCCATTGTGGCGGGCGGGTCAATCAACGATCCTTACCGAAACGCATCACTATTAAAGAGAGAAGGAGAATAGATCGCGCGTCAGTATCAGGTGAAATAACATCCAGCTCGGAAATAAAGGGTACAGGGATATTGCCATAGTGCTGGCCAGCTACTTTTGAAAGACACGAGTATTGAACCACGCTTTCATCTTCATAGTAGTCGAATAAAGTGAACAAGCCGAGGGAGGGGGGGGGGGGAGGGGTTCTTGTATTCCGCGTGCGTGTTGTTCAGACAGTGAATGTGCAATCACTTTTTTTCCGGCATTCATTCCTGCTTGCTTCTGCCATTGCATCGGTGGAGAACTTACGCTTTCGGGACAAGCCGAGGGTCTTCTTGAGGCTGTTGAAGCGAGCGACGGTGTCCTTGGTGGCGCCCTGGCGAAGAAGATACCAGGCAAGGAAGCGGGAGAAGTACTGGACAGCTCTGTAGATCTTGTCACGGCCGACGGTGGTGGCGGTGAACTTGAGCCAAGGCTGGACGTTGATGAGGGCGGAGGACATTGCGAATGAGCGGAGTGGATGGGGGAGGGCGGAGGTGGGTGGAGAAAGAAGGGAAGAATAGGAAAGCGGCACAAAGAAAGTATAATATTTGTATTGCACCCACCACTGCACCCTCTCGACGCAACGGTCTGTTTGAAATCATTCCGTGAATTTGCGTGCTGTTCGCGTGTCGTTCATGTTCACGTGAATTTCCCTTCCACACGAATCACCGCCGAAGCCGAGGGCTAGTGCGGACAAGAGATCGAGAGTCAGTCAGCAACTTTGGACGCCCTTTAATCGTGCGCGCCACCAACAGGGCACAGGTGCTCCCGGACACCGGCCTGGCACCGACATACCGCCGACCGCAGCAAACAATGCCCCGAGATATATCCCTGCGAGAACGCAAGCGACCAGCAGAACGTACTGTATTACTAGACGTGTTCACTACAAGATCTACTTTCTGCATCAGCCAAGGCCGTCCAAATTTCACAAACAGCTCTCATTCCCGTCCTCTGTCAATTGGCATCAACAATGAAATCTATCGCTGTCACGGACAGACAGACAGCGCTACCACAACGGGTCTCATCTTCCCCAGATGTTGAAGCGTACATTTTCTGTACATGCAGCCGTGATCCCTGTCAAATCAAAGCTGACCGCCACTGCCCGCAAGTACCGTGCACTGCGCGGGGATCTCATTCGCATCCCATGCCCACAACGCCATCCGTGTCATGTGCCTTGTGATTTGCTGTATCCGATTGCATCGAGATAAATTGATTGCCGGCTTATGGATGCAAGTAAGAGTGCACCATGTTTGAAGGTAGCGATGGAAGAGAGAAACGGACACAGACGATGAGCATGATCTCGCCAAGAATGGGGTCTTGGAGGGTCTTTTTGTGCTGGTCTGAGCAGAGAGAGGCTGTGAGCAAGGTCCAATGAATGATTCCAGGACAGAGTGTGGTCCAAACGAACAAGGCGGGGGAGAATGTTCGCGCAGTGCAAGGGACGCAGGCAGGATAATCCGGGCCAGGAAATGGTTGCCATTTAAAGGCAGGACTACTTTCTTTCCATCTCTCATCCTCATCTCAACGGCTCAGTACTTGACACTGCCATCCACCTCCTCCCTTTCTTTTTTTTTACGCCCCCCTCATCTCCACTCTACTCCCCTTCCTTTTATTGTTTTTATTCTGGAATCCCTTCTGCACAGGACACAACCCATCCCACGGCAGGAACAAGTGCTCACAAGAACAAGAGACAGCTCACCATTGATGGCGAAATCGTACGGAACCATGACTGAGGCCGACTCTGCTCTCCCTTCCTCCTCCTCCAACACCACCGCCACGCACGGCCATGACCATGGAAGACACTCGTCCGATCAATCACCACTCCTGAACCACGGACCCCATCACAATGACGATCTTGGGCATGGCAATGAGGTCGGCCCCTCAGCAGGGTTCTGGAGTTGTGTAAGTCGGCTCCTCTCTCTCAGTGATGTCTGCGTTGCGTGGGAAGAGAATCTCATTCGCCACTTTTTGAGGATTGTGACACCGCCTTGAGTTATATTAATAGCCAGGCGGTTCTCTGTGTGGGCCTGTGTTGTTTTCTGTGGAGACAAAAATGTGCCCTGAAAAAAAAAATTCCAGCACGCAATACGATCGGCTGCCGGCCTTGCTCTGGGCCCTTCATTCGCTTGCTCCATTGCTTACTCATTGTTGCACGCTTCTAATTTTCTCTTTCCTGTGCACGTTTTGTATTTGGATGCGATTAGTCAATTAACTTAGCCAACACAATCTTGGGCACAGGTATGCTTGCCATGGTACGTAAAATGGGTCCGCGCGGTTTGTTTTAATTTATGGGCGATGCATTGACATCTTATTGCTTGACAGCTCCTAACGCCGCTGGTCCAGGGGACACCAACCATCTTTTTCGTTCTTCCTTCTAGCCTGGAGCACTAGCCACTGTCGGATTGCTACTCGGTAGTTTCATGATCGTCTTTTCAGCCCTTGCATCTGGACTGGGACTCTACTTTTTGTCAAGGAGTGCCAGCAAGACTGAGGGTCGCTCGGCTTCGTTCTTTGCCTGCTCGAAACTCACCTACCCATGGGCTGCTGTCATTTTCGACTTTGCGATTGCCATCAAGTGTTTCGGTGTCGGTATCTCATACCTAATCATCATTGGTGACCTGATGCCCGGCGTTGTGAGGTCTTTGAGTGCAATGGCGTTCATGGCTGCGGGTGGCGATGGAGCAGGAGAGATAGACCCCGCACTCTGGTTCTTGGTCGACCGTCGATTCTGGATCACCGTTTTCATGGGCATCATTGGACCAATCTCGTTCTTGAAGAAGCTAGACTCGCTCAAGGCCACCAGCGCCCTGGCTTTGAGTGCTGTTGTCTACCTCGTCTTCATTGTCGTTTACTACTACACCAACCCTGATCATCCTCTGCCACCAAAGGAAGAAATTCGACTTGTCCGTATTTCTTCACAGTTCTTCACGACACTGCCGATCTTTGTCTTTGCGTTCACGTGCCACCAAAACATCTTTTCCGTGTACAATGAGCTGAGTGACAATGGACAGAGCATGCTCAACAGGATCATCACGAGCTCGATCGGATCTGCAGTTGTAGTCTACCACATCATCGGTGTCATGGGCTACTTGACCTTTGGAAACGCTGTCGGAAGCAACATTATCCAGATGTACAATTCTTCCCTTCTGGTCACGGTCGGCCGCATTGCCATTGTTATCCTTGTCATGTTCTCGTTCCCACTGCAGTGTCACCCTTGCAGAGCGTGTCTGGACAAAGTTCTCTTTGCTGCTGGCGAATACTGGAACACCACTCGATTTGGCAAGAAGGGAACCTATGATTCTCTGGCTGGCAACGACGTTGACGACGACAACTCGAACATTCACTCCACAGGCTCTGCCACTATTGCCCAGGATGACCATGGTGGGCCAGCTGTGCAAATTTCAGAGTTCAAGTTCACTGTTATGACATTGGGTATTCTTCTTGGAAGTTACATCATCGCCATCACTGTATCAGACCTTGAGGTTGTCTTGTCGCTCGTCGGCTCCACAGGATCAACTGCCATCTCATTCATTTTGCCCGGAAGCTTCTACTACAAGCTCCACAAGGATGGGCCATGGACTGGACGCAAGATTTTGTCGGTCTGCCTGGCTGGATATGGTTGGATGGTTCTTGTGATCTGCTTATCTGCCAACATTCGTCGTATTGTCTACGGATAAATTACCCAGATTTTTTTTTTTTTTCAAAGGCGTTCCCCAAAGGACGATACGCCGTATATCTTGTATCAATACGAAGTCTTTGCATGACATAGACGATGAATAGAGTTCCTTTTTCACTACTTCATCCATTCGATCTATCCTTCTGTAAATAAATGCTTCCTTCCATTCTATATCTGGACACTCTCAACCAATAAAGGGTTTGGTCCAACTTGCCACTCTGAGAAACTGGGCAATGAAAGATATGGTGCCTATGCACCGAACAAAACCAGGGCTCAAAGTGAATTGGAGAGGACCAACACGGTTATAAGAGGTGAATCGACGACACTTTCCGGTCCCCTATCTTTAGTGCGAATCCAAAGTTTTGTCCCGGGACATAGGATGCCTCCCAAATACCATTCATTGCATCATGCAAGGCGACAGTCAGGGCAGAGTGCGCAATGAACGTGTTACCATAGAATGAGTTGTGTGGCATGCAAGAGCTGCCATGGCGGTGGTGGCCTCAGGTACAGCTATTCCTGCAAAAAGAGAAACAAGAAAAATTATACTCATGTTTCCTCCTAATGACATACGAGGTGGTTATTGTTATTTTGGTATTTAAACACGTATCGATGGAACTTTTGCGAGTCAATGTCAAACATTGTGACATGCGAATGATGTAGACGTTTGAGATGCGTGCACGGATGCAACAAACACAGTATTTTGAGGAGCTCGAACTGTAATTGAGTTAAACAATTTTAACACCGACGATCGCCAGGACAAACGAACGCATTTAGGCAGACAAAACAAGCCTTCAAAAGACGCCGGACGACAACGGAGACCATGTATTCCACCGCCCAGCTGATGCGTGCTACATGCACACGGCGTTTGTCACTCTCGGCCTCGTTTACCACCATTGTAAAGGGCGCAAAACGCCACAGTGGTCACATACGCGTGCAAGGCCTATTTATTCATTGGTTCCATTGTTCGCGCCTTTTTCTTCTCTCTCCTCAACCTTCCCTTGTCAATGATGCGCGTTCACCGTGAGAATGACGACAAGGCCAGACACATGAGACAGGGCTCTCCGGGCTGCTCATGAACCTCACCTATTCGCCAAGACGATCAATACACAGTCGGTTCATGTCATCGCACACCCATGGTTCGAGACTTGAACCGATAGAACTGATACAGATCGTACCGCCTACAAATGTCCTGAGGCGAAGAAAAGACGGAAGGGTAGCCAGTGTCGTTTCGTATGCCATCCTTCAGAGTTAGGTCAACCGCCTCCATAGTAGAGGCATGGTTCAGCAAGGCTTGTGTGGTCAGAGGATCACACGCCCTAAACCGGAATCCAAAAACCCGGTAATGTCTTTGCTTGCCAACGTGGTACACTAACATGTAATAACCCGCTCTATCTAATGTCTTCTCGAAATAAGATGCAGTAAGTCGGTTTCTCTTCCTATGATGGTAAGATGGACTGTGCAGAACACGCCGCGAGAAGGTCGCAAGCCGTGGTGTTCCTGCTATGTTAACAAGAAGACATGTTAGTACCACTATTTGCTGGCGACATTCTATCAATTCTATCCACTCCAGTTACTCTCTTTCTCTTTATTTATATGTCTGCGAGGCTATGTACTTCTAGTCTACCAGACTCTCTGCCAGCTCATTCGATAAATAAATACCAAGTGAGCTGCCCAGGGTGCACGACGAGGACGTGGTCTGGCTATTCGCACCCCGTTATTCGTTTTGAGATTTTATAGAGGTCAAAAGAAAACGCACAAAGGCAAAAATAAACACCTCTCTTCCCGTTTTTTGTTTTTTTGCGTAGGACAACAAAAAAATGGGGGCCAAAAAACTCAAAACCCAGACTGTATCGATCCTGGCCCTTTCCCTTTCTCACCTCTTTTTCTCTCCCCCCGTTATTTGTTTCGAGTTTTTATAGAGGTCAAAAGAAAACGCGCAAAGGCAAAAACAATAAGCACCTCTCTTCCCGTTTTTTGTTTTTTTGTATAGGACAACAAAAAAATGGGGTCCAAAAAACTCAAAACCCGGACTGTATCTCCACCGCCTCTATTCCTCTTGCTCTTTCCCTCTTCTCCTCTTCTCCTCTTTTCATTTCCCCCCTCTCCCCTTCCCTTCCCTTTTTTTTTCTTTTTTTTTTTTTTTTTTTTTTTTTTTTTTTTTTTTTTTTTTTTTTTTTTTTTTTTTTTTTTTTTTTTTTTTTTTTTTTTTTTTT
>MU617528.1:0-11387 GCA_025201705.1 Dissophora ornata
CTCCCTTCTCCATCAGCGCGATGTGGAAGCCGTCAGAATACAGCAGCGTACAGCCAACAAGAGGGCTTCCAACCAGGACCCTTATCATCCTCGCCATCATCATCCTTATCTCGGGTTGGACCTTGATCAGCAGTATCGACCTCCTCAATCTAGACTTTAACACGCCTAACGACCAACAACAACAACAACAAACATCTCAAGATGAACAGCTAAAACACCAAGATATGCCCCACAATGGCGGCTCCAACACCCCCCCACCACCACCCCCCTCACTGGAATCGCTGGGCCCTCTCGAACCGGCAGTCTCGTTGCTCGATCCCAATGTCCAATACCTTGCCTACTTGCCCTTTGGCGGCCTCACCAACCAATTCATGGCCCTCGAGAACGCTCTCTTTGTCGCGAAGGAACTCAACCGTACTTTGATCATCCCACCTGTCATCGCCAATACCCATGTCCACGACAACACACACCAGCGTTGGTCCCAGTATATGGACCTACCCAAGCTCACCAACCTCACTGGTATCCCCGTTGTTGAATGGGATTTCATCCGACCTCTCACGCCCGCACAGAAACAAGCTGGACGCGAACAAGCCATGAAGAGAATGGCGCACGTTATGGAGGCGGAGACAGAATCATGGAGTCGCGTGGCCGAGAACGTTACCACCCATGTAGTATATGGTTACGGTGCACCCGGTGTCGACATCAATCATTCCGGCCTATACTTTGCATGGCATTTCTTGTTCCGAATGGTCTGTGTGGAACCCAAGCCGTTGAAGCCTGGCATGACGGTATATAACAGGACCGAGGTGACGGGCGAAACCACAAGGATGGAAGATTTGATTGTCATGGATGATCTGTTGCAGAGATATGCCGATGACGACAGTCATACCTTGTGGTTTAGCCATACATTCAAGCTCAAGGACGTTGGCCATCGAGGACGGTATTGGGATGAGATCGGAAAGAACCTGCACTTTGTACCAAAGTTGATGGAATATGCGACCAAGTGTTTGAACGAGGAGCTGGAACGGGACGTTGGTGTGGTCGAGATGGTGAATGACGATCCAGAGGAAATAGAAGATCCATTGTTGGACGTGCCCAGCAACATGACGGGTCCAATGATGCCCAACACCAACGTGGATGCATCGGAATCTGGAGAGTTGACCAATCCAGAGACCTTTGAGATCACCGCGCCCGTCTTACGTGTCCCCCACATTGCAGTTCATTTGCGAAGGGGCGACATTGGATCCAAGTGTACAGTCTTCGATATGGATTCCTGTATGGTACCCTTTGAATTCTACGTTGATGCGGTGGCTCGTGGCCGTACCGAGGCTGCTCGACGTGGATTGGTCTCACATCTACCTGTGGTGGTGACAACGGATTCGACCAACGAGAACGATTTGCAACAGATTCGATCCCTTGGTTGGCATCGTGTGGATCATGACAAATTTGACACTGTACGTCTTTGGGGTCCCTTTGGTGCTGCCATGGTCGATTCTGCTATTTTGGCACATGCAGATCAGTTTGTGGGTAGTGGTCGGTCTACGATGACAAGGATTGCAGCTCTCCGCCAGGAGGCCTGGTATGGTCGCAAGACGGTCTATCCCATCATAACCCACCAGAAGCCGAACACAAAGAGGAGACTGATGGCGGAGGAGCTCGCGGATGATGTCCGTGTCTTTTATTAGAGGCGCCCGAATATCTTTTTTTTTTTTCTGTTTTTCTTCATCATGTCTATACCCGCATAACACTCAGCACCCCACACCCCACCCTTTTGAACAACAATCAAGTAGAATGAACAACCATCTTCTGTTTCTTTCTTGTACCATATCGTAAGATAGGACACACACATCCCCTCCCCCTCAGAACACTCATTAATAAAGAAAAAAAGAAACATATTTTTTTATTTTAGCCGCTACCGCCTTTAATGTCTGCGAGGAACACCCTTGATATGACCGATAAGATGGATACTGTGGACGGGTTCTTCGTCTCCTGCAACCTGCTCTCCGGGCACTTGTTGCGAAGCAATGTCGTCCTGCGTGGTGCTTTGTCCAGCGGGGTTGCTGTCTTGACTTGGGTTGGAGGATTCAGTTACTGTCTGGGACTGAGGGTCCGGCTGTTGTTGTTGTTGCTGGTCGATAGTGGTGGGGTTGGTTGTTGAGGACATGTTATTTCAGCTGTTTTTGGATGTCAAGGAGAGAGAAGGGAGGGGGAGGGAGGAGGAAAGAGAAGTGCGTGAGAAAGAAAGAAGAAAGAAGAAAGAGAGGTGGGCTGTTCATGTACTCTCTGCTCTGTATTCTGTTCCCGAGGGACAGGGTTCTCTCTCCTTGTACTCACTAAGAATCGATGTCCACCGGGATGTTGTTTGTGGTGGTTGACCACAGGCACATGTTGACAGACATGCGAATGATGTGGCACAGTTTATTTTTCTCTCTATAGCGCCAATGATTACTCGTGACGTTGAAATGGGGACGCTCGATGACGACTTTTTTCTAGCTTTTCTCGTTCTTGGCATCAATTGCAGCCTGGGCCTTGACTTCCTCTTTTGTCTGTGGCGGAGGCGGTGACTGCATCACGACCGCATGCAAGTCGATCTCGATCGGGTGCGGGTGATGTTTGATATTCATCCTATCCAGGAACGCGAGTACGCGGTGCTCCATCCTCCGGATCTTTTATCATGTTGGGAGCGAGAGAGGGAGAGGGAGGGGGGGGGGTCAGTATATTTTTACATTCCATCTCATTTTACGTGTTAGCCTGGGACCCAACGTGTGCTATATTTTTTTTTTTACACCTTTACCTGGATCGCCATAGGATTGTCCCCTTCCTCTGTGACAACATCCCTCGTCAGAATCGTCAACAAACCATAGTTGTTTCCAAACACCACATCTGTCAGAGCTCTATCACCCACAAACGCGATCTTGGCGGGTTCAATGCCGTTAAAGTGATTTAAAAGTTCTTGACCACCGGATGGTTTTTTTTGTTGGTGTCTTAGGACGTGGACATCAAGGGCTTGTTCGATGGAGAGAGCGAGTTGATAATCCTTGTCGTCGTTGGTGCCTGCAGAGTTGGAGACGATCACGATTTGGTCTTTATACACGTTTTTGCATCTCTTCCAAGCGTCCTTTTTTTTTTGAAGAAAGAAAGGGAGGAGAAGCGCGATTAATTCATCTGTGGACTGTCAGAGGGGGGTCACAGACGCAGGACAAATTTGCTTGTTTTTTTTTACCGAGAAGGGAGGATGCAGATCATGGCCATATGGACGCGTTAGACAGTTGTCCTTGTCAAAGGCGATAGCCACGATACCAGACTTGTGTAATTGCTCAAAGTTGATGTCGCGTATATCTACGGGGCAGATTTCAGATTGTGTGTGTGGGCAGTGTGAGTTTTTTTTTTGCCCGTGTATTTGGGTGCATTGTCAAGAAGAGAGGGGGAATTGGAAACGAGCTTTTTGTTATACCCCGAACAACGAGGCTGGGGACCATGAGTCTCGGAGAGAGAAGGACACGGAAGGTTTGGAGAATCCCTTGAAAGTTGAAGCTTTGACCCATGCTGTGGCAGTAATGTAGGAAAATGAGTTGAATGAAAAAAGGCTGAATGTTTGAATGAAAGCTGAATGTTGAATGTTGAATTTAGACCCTTTTCGGGTTTACTGGGTCAGTGTGCGTCACACCGACACCACATCGTTCACCCGCACACATCATCAATTTGTTGCCCGACCTTTTCTACGCTTTCTACGCCTTGAGCAAAGAACGAGAGTTGAGTCGCATTCATGGACATGAACTACAGGCCTCAAAGAGCCAATCTACGATATCTAATAGATCCCACTTTTCTTTTCTTTTTTTTTGTTCATGCGAAAAAAAAGGGGGATACGCAAACGCATAAAACAACATTTTTCTCACGTTCCAACGTTAACTCCTTGGGCCTAGCTCAAAATCATCAGCAGATCTTTGCTGATCGTTTAATGCTCCCTGCTTCTTCTTCTTCTTTTCTAAAAAAGTCAATCCTCCCGACTCCCGACTCCCGACTCTAATGTCCCCGCAATGCTGCATAGAGTGTCACCACCGTAGCACCATAACCAAGTAACGTCCTTCCAAAATGAAGAGTATCCCATCGCATCAACATCTCTTCCACTCCACGATCATCCTTTCCATGTTTACGAATATCCAACAACCTGTTGTCCATCGGGTCAAACAATAGTTTCGTGTACGGTACAATGATGGCCATCATCATTCCTCCTAGAAGATAGAATGGGTCGTGGGTCTTGTAGTAGAGAATAGATCCGCCCAATGCACTGATCGCGATGGCAGAAACTTGAATGGCTATAAGAAGCATAGATGGTAAGAGTAGCGAAGCAAGTTTGGGGGGTAAGAAGGGATTGCAAGAGAAAAAAAAAACACAACGAGTGTTGTTATCACGTTCCAAGGCGGGCGAACACATACGCTTGGTGAGAAGAAACATCTCGGACCAGACGGCGAGCGAGGATGTCGAGGCAAATTTACGGAGGGAGGGCATGACAATGGCATTGTAGCAGAGTGCAGTGCCTGTAAAGATGCCCATGGACGAGACGGTGACGATCTTTGTGACGAGGAGGAGGTTGGAGCTGCTTGCGAAAGCCTTGAAGTGGTGTGGGGTCGGCATGTTTGTTGAACACGACGTTGTCTTTATCGAGTGTCTCTCAACTTGCCACGCTATTGTTCCTCCTGTTAGTATGTTAGTATTGTCGACAGCAGGTAGACGAAAAGACAAGGGTGGTGAGGATGAAAAAGAGCGAGTTGGTGGGGAAGAAGAAACAACAAAAAAAAAAAAAAAAAAAAAAAAAAAAAAAAAAAGGACCGGGGCAGACCGGCATACCGCTTTCTTCTTTTTCCTGTTGCAGACGTGTGTGTTCTTGTTCGATGTGGGCGAAGTGCTGAGAGGTGACTGCGACGTTGGCCATTCATTGTCCGTGTCACATCGTGCATGTGCATTTGTTGCTGTGTTGTGTCTTTCTTTCAAGCGCAAGAACACAAAAGAGAGAGAAGAGAGAGATAGAGAGAGAGAGAGAGAGAGAGAGAGAATAAATGCCTCAACAAGGGATACCCGACAACGGAACAAGACCATGGCGCCAGCGGGGGGTTGGCTCTCTCTCTTTTTTGGTCTTTTCGTCTTTTCCTCTCTTCCTCCTCGCTTTTCCTTTGCCACTTTTTCCCCTCTGCTTTTCCCACATCCCTGTCTTGTCTTCACTTCACACGCTGTCCCACTTTTTGAACGGACGCAACTCGCTCGAAAACACCTTTTTTTGCTCCCTCACTCAACAAAACGCAATCCATCATGGCGTCCGTATTGCTCTTCCCCAATGCGGCTACCCACCGCCGGCTACCACATCTATCCAACGAGCCCAAGACATCCAAGGACAGTCAACCAACGTCTCCACAGGACAGAGCAAAGCTTCTGTCTACACACAACCACCACCACCCTCCAATGCAGGTCGACGAGTCTTCATTCGACGGTGTTGGCACACTGTCGAATGGTGCCTCTCAGCTCGCGATTGCATCCGCAAGTGCCCGTTGTGCTACATCCAACAGCACTAACAGCCAAAAACTCTTGCAGAGCTCCACTGCTGCAGCTTTGGAGAGCATGAACGCTTTGACAATCAAAACTGCCAGCACCAAGACGTTCGCCGATACTGCTGCTGCTAGTGCTAGTGCTAGTGCTAGTGCTAGTGCTAGTGCTAGTGCTAGTGCTAGTGCTAGTGCTAGTGCTAGTGCCAGTACCAGTACCAGTACCAGTACCAGCGCATCATCAACGGGTGCTACCGCTGGTCTATCCGCAACGAGGTCGCCAGCCACACCTCATACTGAACTGTCCTCGGCAGCAGCAGCCCCAGGGGATCTGAAGCATCATGAACTAGACCATACCTTGTGCGGTCACCAGGCTCAGCAGCAACAGCAAGTGTTGTACCCCCTGAATGGACCACATGGTGCAAGTTCTTTCACCTCACCATCATCTGTCATAGCGCCATTGAGTGCCTTGCCTCCTTCAGGAGCATCCTCGTCCTTGCACGAGTCCAAAATAGTCAAGGCGGCATTGCATGATGCCTTTGGTTGCTTGTACCATCCAGTGCAGCATACGCACCATCCTTCTTCTTCTTCTTCTGCCTCCTCTTTGAGCTCGTCATCGGCAGTTCATGGAAGATTGTCAACTGCATTGCGTTCGGGAGAAACAACGCCGTTGATTCATATCACGCCAAGAGTGTCACCGATGCTTCGTCCAAACAGGGGTGCTTCTACACCCATTACACCACTGGATTTGTCGTCCGTCTTGGTAGATGGGCACGCGAGTGGAGGAGGATACTTTGGATTACACATGTCAGGTTCTACGCCGGGTTCTACGCCGGGTGGTCTGAACACGTCAAGTAGCAACTCAAGACACCTTCAAACGCACCATCACAACCCTCACAGTTATCATCTCAACCTCAACCTCAACCATCACCGCCAAGTTTCACAACCTTACCCTCCTAGCCATCACCGACGTGCTTCAAGCTCCCTTCCTGATGATACACTGCAGCAGCAACAGCATGCCGCCATGGCTGGCGAGTCCTCGGCCAAGACACTGTCGAGACGTCAGTCCACAGACTTTGATCTCAACCCGAACGAGCACCCGGTGTTGAGCTCGTTGCACACACTCAGTTTGACACACCCGCATCCACCAGAGCATTATCACCCGCATTTGGGACACGACCTTGGCCATGACTGTGTTCCGATCGGGCCCCTGACCGATGCACGGACAGTAGCATCATCGTCACCATCATCATCAGCACCATCACCATCACCATCACCATCACCATCATCAACGTCATTGTCCACACAGCCACCAAAAGTGCAACAGCCATTACTGTCGACGACGACGCCAATAATGGGGTCTGACGAGTCGAGTAGTCTGTTCCCAATGGATGATCATGGTTCGATAGGTAGCTCTAGTGAACAGCAACTGTTGTAGAGCTCAAGATAGAGAGAGAGAGAGAGAAAGAGAGAGAGAGAGAGATAGAAGGGAGTGAGATTGAGGAATACATCATATTGTCATTATTGGATGTTGGGGGTGTGTGTGCGCATGTTTGAATGAGAGGCGTGGAAAAGAGCTGTCAGGCTGATCACCCGCATGGGGGATACAACACCCGTTGCCTATCAAGCAGAGCTCGTGGGCAGTTGTTCCACGTGAGGGGGGAATGAGCAGAGCGTCTAGAGAGCAGCACTAAATAAAAAGCATGCGTTGAGCTTGAACCCTCGGCAGAGATTGCATCGTGGAGAGGGGAAGGGAGAAAGGGAGAGAGGAGAGAGAGAGGAGAGAGAGAGGAGAGAGAGAGAGAGAGAGCATGTTTGTATGAATGTATGACGGATGTAGACAGACACATGCTATGATAGGGTGTGGATCGGGGGGGATGAAAAGGATACCCCTTGTACCCCTTGTAGATCGCATTTCAGGAACAACGTGCTTGGTGCCTGTCTGTGCAGACAGCACACGCTCGACACCCTCTCTCTCACTCTCACACACACACACACAGCTCGGGGCCAGCGGGGTTCAGGGCTGCGCGTGGGAACGGCTCGAGGGAGAGCAGCGGGAGGGGAGCCCCGCATCGTGTTTGGGCGGGGTAGCCCGGCTAGGTCTTTTTTTTATTTTTAGGGCAGTGAGAGAGTGAATGAATGAGTGAATGTGTGGACTGGAATGAGCAGAGTGGAATCCAGATCCAGATTCGATGCATCCTCGCTGGATCGCAACAGCAACAGCTTTCTCTCCTTGTTTTCATGTTTTTATTTTATGCTTTGCGTTCCTGTCCGGAGGCGGACAACCATAAAAAAAATTTTGTTCAACGGGTGAGTGTGTGTGTGCCTGTGTGTATTTCTGTGTGTGTGCCTGGGTGCTCTCTTTCGGATTCTTCGTTGCAGTCATTCCGATTCAGGATTCAAAGAGGAGCCCTGTCTCTTTCTCCTCTTTCTCTTCTCTCTTTCTAATCATCTTCCGATTCAACTCCCCACTCTTCTCATTCTTCTCATTCCCTTTTGCGATCTTGCTTTATTTCGCTTTTTATATTTTTATTTTTATTTATTTTGGTAGTATTCAAATTCAATGTCTACTTCCCTAGAAACTGACCCCGCCATGACAGAGGCTGCCAAAGACCGTACTTCCATCAAGCTCATGGACCTGCCCATGCACCCTAAAAAGATCAAACCAGCTTCCAAGCCTAATCCCAACCAGGACAACAACAACAACCACTCAACAACGACAACAATGTCCACCGCAAA
Organism: Dissophora ornata; assembly: GCA_025201705.1. Lineage (NCBI taxonomy): Eukaryota > Fungi > Mortierellomycota > Mortierellomycetes > Mortierellales > Mortierellaceae > Dissophora > Dissophora ornata. The sequence goes on from MU617528.1 coordinate 8,277, forward strand.
GCCTGCTGCTGCCCCTGCCGGTGCAACTGCTGCCGATCACTCCTCGTCATTACCACACTCCTCAATACCGGATCCTAATCCCATTGTCAATATTGAAGCCGACTCGGATCCCACTTTTTTGCCTGCAGAAGAAACTGATCAACCAACAACACACACCGACCACAAGGATTCCTCTTCCCCCTCCTCCTCCTCCTCCTTCTCGTCACAAAAACAACACTCTGGTCTCAACAAACATGAAAAGAAACAAGACAACAATAAGGAACAACAAGGAGCCAGGTTCAGGGCCGGTAACCCCCCTCATTACGAAACCCGGGAGGAACGTCAGAACCGGATCCGGAAACAGTTCAATCAGCTGGACCACCAGCGATCCGGGTTCCTGGATGCTAATTCTCTTGTTGGTTTCTTTGCCGAGGTGACCCCTGACAAGAAGGTGCAAGAGCGTTATGCGGACGAGCTGTTGCAGCTGTGTCACTCCAGGAACCTAGGTCGACACGATAGCAGTAGTAGTGGTAGTAGTAGTATTGACCACAGCCATAACGATGGCAACGGAAACAAAGTGCCATTGGACCACACAAGCGACGGAAACGGCAGTAATAATCATGGCAATGGTGAGGGCCACGTTTATGGTCATCAGGGCAACAACAACAAACATCGATATGACGGCCAGGTCCGATATGACGACTTTGAAGTGTTTGTGGAAGAAAAGGAGGAGAGACTGTGGAACCTGTTCAGGGAGATCGACCATAACAACGATAATGGTAAGAAAAACAAACAACAAACAACAGCAACAGCAACAGCAACAACAGGGCATTCATTGTCCGTTGATTTTTCTTTTTCTTTTTCAGTCGAAAAACTTTTTTTTTTTTTCTTATTGCGGATCAATGGTCAATTGCTGTAACTGATCATGGGTCCTATTTTTTTTTTTGAATCTCTCGAAAAAATAGAAATCCAGCCCGAGGAGTTACAGGCATCTCTGGCCAAGGCCGGGATCAACTTGTCAGATGCAGATCTGAGTCGGTTTATCAAAGCCATGGACAAGGATGGAGATGGAATGATCGACTATGAGGAATGGCGCGATTTTCTTGTGGTAAGCTAATTTCTTTACACACAGAACAGCAAATCACACAGTGATGCATCGTCAATCAATGAATCTATTCTATTGTTAGCATGGGAATAATAATTGGAAGGCTGGAGCGAGGGCGATGCAATATCCGTGGGATGATTTGTTTTGAATGCCCAATTTAATCGCACTCTATTGCGCACATCACATTGTTCTAATATCTTTTTATTTTTTCATATGTCGTTCGTTCATCCTCCTATCACCCATAGCTGCTCCCACGCGAAACGACACTCAAAGAGATTTTCCACTATGTCCAGGAGGTCGTGGCTCAGGTCGGTGTCGATGGAGATGTGGTAATGCCACCGTCCAACAATGACTACGTGGCTAGGTATCTCCTAGCTGGAGCCATTGCTGGTGCTGTTTCCAGGACAGGTGAGACATCAAAGATGATATTTCTCCCATCGAAACCTGCAATAAGCCTTCCCGTTGACACCTCTTTTTTATATTCATAAATGTTATTCAGCCACAGCACCGCTGGACCGCCTCAAAGTATACCTCATCACCAACTCTGTACCAGCTTTGACGGGATCAGCAGCCCAGGCAGGACTCAAACATATACCCAAGTTCTCTAGCCCCAACCCCAATGCTGTGGCACCCGTCAAACAACGATTGCTTTGGACAGCAATCACGGAGCTGTACCACCAAGGAGGCCTTAAAACCTTTTTCCGAGGCAATGGACTCAACATTATCAAGATTGCACCAGAGTCCGCCATCAAGTTTTATACGTATGAGACCAGCAAGTCGTTCATTGTCAGCCACGTACCCTCGTTGACGGTCCAACCTCACCATCACCATCACCATCATGAAGGCTCAGCGACGAATGGAGCCAAAGCGCATGCTGTATCGACACATCCTCCAGATATCGCAACATCAGGACGGTTCTTGGCAGGAGGTATCGCTGGTTTGGTATCGCAGTTTTCGATTTACCCACTCGAGACGATCAAGACGAGAATCATGGCCTCTACAGGCAGGGGCAAACAAGGGGGAGCGACTGCAACAGTGTCGTTACCAGTATCTTCTACGACAGGATCAGCATCATCATTATTATCGACAGTCTCACAGGCACAGGCGGTAGCAGAAGCAGCCATCTCCAGGAAGCCATGTATACGATCTGTGGCTCGTGAGATGTGGCAAAGAGCAGGGTTACGTGGTTTCTATCGTGGATTGGGACCTTCATTGGTTGGAATCTTTCCCTATGCGGCCATTGACCTATCTGTGTTTGAGACACTCAAATTTGGATATATGCGATGGAAGGCTGGTGTACATGAAGGGGATGAAGGAAGTGAAGAAAAGTCGTTGGAGAGACCTAGTGTGTTTGTGTTGTTGGCTTGTGGAACGATTAGTGGAAGTGTTGGAGCGACAAGTGTTTATCCGTTGAGTCTTGTCCGTACGAGGTAATGGCATTTTTCTAATGAAGTGTAAAAACACACACACACACACACACACAGAGTTCTAATCATGTACTATTTTCATTTTCATTTTCATTTTTTTTTTTCATGGATGATAAAGGTTACAAGCCCAGGGAACACCACAACACCCGCAGACATATACCTCGACACTGGATGTGTTTAGAAAGACGTTTGAACAGGAGGGCGTTCGTGGGTTCTACAAGGGCATGGTTCCGACTTTGACCAAGGTACGCGAGAGGGAAACTGCCGCATAGTGTCTACAACCTCATGTTCTGTACCTTTGAGTCTGCTTTGTCTGACGCCCATTTTTTTTTTTGTCATTCGCCTGATAGGTTGTACCGGCTGTCAGTATCTCTTATGTTGTGTACGAGTACAGCAAACGAGAACTTGGGCTTTAAAAGCTTAACAACAAAACTTACTTGACCCTTGGCAACGAAGGAAGGAAGGAAGGGGAAAGAAAAAAGGGCTTATTCCTGCCCGCAGTTTCTAGCATGAATCGCATTTTTTTTTTTTTTTTTTTTTTTTTTTTTTTTTTTTTTTTTTTTTTTTTTTTTTTTTTTTTTTTTTTTTTTTTTTTTTTTT
>MU617529.1:0-11385 GCA_025201705.1 Dissophora ornata
TGGCTATATCTACTTCCCTCAGGGACATGTGGATGGTGGCATGTTGCAGTACGACCCAGCCACGCAGGCGGCTGTAAGTATTCAGATGCCAAGCGAAATTCAAGCTTCGAACACCACAGGTCCCTACTTGGCAGCAACGATCTGGAACGGTATCAGGAACACTGTCATCACCGCGGGTACTCCAATTACCACCAACCCAAATTTCGTTCTGTATGAGTACTCAGCAACCACTGGATGGACGGTTGTAAGTTAAAGCGATCACATTTTATTTTAAAGGAAAGACATGGGAGCGTCGCGAAAGCGTCCGAAGGTGTGATCTCTCACCTCCTGCAAACATCTATAGATCGTCCAACAAGGGAATATCCCCATCGCTGATGATGCCTATTGTCTGGTGCCTGCCTATGGAGGAACAAAGCTCGTGTACTTTGGGGGAACTCATTTGGGGTTTTATAATACCAACGTATACATGTTTGACATTGCCACAAACACCTGGACCCTGATGGCTTCACAAATTAGCCAATCGGCGCGTGTTGGCATGCAATGCGCTGCCTCAGGAGACATGTTCGTTGTCTGGGGAGGAGGTAAATATCAAAGATGTCTCCGCTCTTCTGGAAGGAATGCAAACCATTTATTTATTCACCTTTTGCATCACACTTTGACTAAATCGAATAGGACCTGTCAGAGACTCGCTTGCTTCACCAACACCACTTGTCTACAACATGAAGTCACAGATGTGGCAGGTTACATTTGAGGCACCCACATCTACGAACACTTCTACACCTACCTCGACGAGCACCTCAACCTCTCCCTCCGCCTCTACCTCTGCCTCTGCCTCTACTTCTAAAGGTCCAATCATCGGAGGTGTCGTCGGCGGCCTGTTTGTGATTGGACTCATTGCAGGTGCTTTTGTCTACAGGAGACGAAGAAGCAACAGGAACAAGGAGTATACCGTTACTGAGGGCACCAGCGTTTCAGTGGGAGGAGAAAGGAAACCAAGTGATGACATGAATGGACGACCAAGAAGCTTCGCCATTGGTCAAAAACAAGGCGACGCGAGTGGCATGCACCCAAACCCATATATCTCATATCCTAAACCGCCAGGTAGTCAATATATGTCAGAAAACACCTCTGGAGTCCCCTTACGTGGCCCACAGGTATACTCGAGCGACCAAAGTGGCCCACAGGTATGGTCCCAACGGCTTGAGCGAAACCCTCAGGAGGGATATCAGACGGGATTCCAGGATCCTTTGTAGTATCTTGAAAGAAGAAGAACAACAACCCAACAACCAACCCGTAGCTGGAATGCTAAATGTCCCTTGTTAAACACAATTTAACATCTCGCTATCAATGTTTTGCCATCGCATTTCACTCCCTCTAATAAACCATTCAGCATGCACGTCTTATTCAGAAAGCTACGTTCAAGGACGCGTACAAGACCTGAGCCTGAAATACATTTTGCGACGGCCAGCCACGCCAACTCGGACAACCTCAGTTAAATCAAATTCACCAAGATTGAACAAAGCAATTTAGTCAATGTTTTATTTCTCTCGTTAGGCCAACTCTGTCGAATTGGCCAGGTCCAAACTTTGGCAATTGGGATATCCAGGTCAGAGGAACATCGTGCGGACTGCGATACATGGACATATAAATGGCGCCTCAGATAGATAGCAACAAATGCTTGCTATTTGTAAAAGATGCAGAGGGATAGAATGACAGAAACACACACCCAAAAGGGTAATAAACTATTGAGACAAGGGTTGATGGCTGAAGGGTCCAGCTTCAGTTCGCCTATCATACATAAAGTCAGTTAGAGTATCCTCGTTGTGCATCGCACTTCAATAAAGAGGTATTGGTGTCCAGTGACTATAATGACCATATTTCAATGGCTGGCGATCGTGCCGACGACTCCATTTGGGTGTCGTTGCGATGTGGGTGTTGTTCATCGAGTATATACTCCAATGCACGATATCGAGCATCCGCTGCACAATACTCTGAATATGAAAGTCCAATTTGCCTCTCTTTCTATACTGCCATCATCAGCTTCGGCGAGTATCTCAGCGGGTTTTAACCGAGCAGCGACACCTTGCTCCTCGAATCTATGAATAACACCGCGATCAGTCCTGTCAGGGGCGGCAGTTCCACTCGCGATTTCCACAATCCAATGAGTACTGTCTTGATCGGCACTACGTGCTCACTTCCGAACCATATCTGACCTGACCCGTGTCTCAATGCGTCATCAATACATTTGCCGAGATTCATGTCTTCTGTCCTCAAACCCTTCCGTTCAGTCATCAAACGGCATCGTACGCCATCATATTCTCTGGATTACGCCTGGCTTTGATTTGCTTGTACGTCTCGACTTGATTGCATCAACACAGCGCTATTCCCGTACTAGTTGCTGGTTGTTGTTACTGACTATTTATACTAGTCTAACTTTTGTGGCAGAGAGTTACAAAATAATACAATTTCTACTGCGCCCAGGGGCAATGCAGATGTCAGTGCGCGACAGTTGTATTCTCTAGACTATTTTTGGAGACTAACTGCAGTGCCTGAATGGACAGGCCAGTGGAAGTTCTAAGTATCGTTACTGGTTGACATGAAGGGCAAACTATTAGACACTAGTGTAAGTGTGATCGGTGGTAGTTTGACAATGCATTGGCAACAAAATCCAATCCTACGAGGATGCAGCCATTGCTGACGTGTGGTTGACATCGTTCGGTAATCTAGATCATTGATGGGTGATGAATCTTAAATTTTTGTCTCCTGGTCTTCGATAGACTGACTTGGTCTTAATTATTGTTATTACCGGGCAAACGTGTGATTGAGAATCTCACTCGCTTTGAATAGATCATTCAGGTGCACAGCTTTTTTTTTTTGTTTTTTTGGTTGGAATATGGAGTGCCGACATTTAAGAAACTGGTCTCACCCATCTTCCACTTCGAGAGCAGTATGTGATTTCTCCATGGCATATCCACGCACTAGCATGGTGCCTTGTTGCGATGGCTGCTAAATACACGGCGACATTTGAGTGGTAATATTATCCGGAGTGTATCGACCCTCAGGTCTGCTATGACAAAACAAAAACCTGCGGGTGTACCTCCCCAACACCTACCAACACCCCCCGCATTCCAAACCGACCGAGCGAAGGATGGCAGGGTCCTTAGTACTTTAGAAGCTGAAAAGGAGCGCAACCAATATGTGGCTGTGTTTGCAATTGCAAGGACATGGACTCCAACCCAAGACTCCAACCCAAGTGCCACCGACAGGATTCCCGAGCAGAGCGAGAATATTCGCTATCGATCGACTTTGTGCTGAAGGGAAAGATGTTGACCGAGCTCTGTACCCTGGAAGTTATGCTCAATTTTATTTGTTGAAACTGCTTTACCCAAATCGGCTTTAATCAGTGAGCCCACCAACGTAAATTGGGTTCTCCAAATTGACGGCAGCGGCAACGATTTCCGGATTCAGTGAATGGGAGTCAGGATTGCAAATCTGCCATGGCCCATCGCCAACTGAAGGACAAGACTGGCGGGGTGATGGGGACAGTAGTGCAAATAGAGCCAGAGAAAAATCGGCATTGCAGTTTTATTTGCAAGCCTACTTTCTTTCTTTCTGTACTCCGAAGGTGCATGCACATGCATGCGACATGCATGTGTGCTCAATGTTGTTGTATACTTTTTAACCGAGGCTCTCATCTTTCCCAAGCCCTTACCATGGTGGCCAAAGTGTATGTTCGTGCTCAATATTTGATGAGTTCACCTGTTGCAAGAGGCATTTCTTGCATCTGAGGAATCCTCAATTCCATTTCCATTTCCTCTTCCAATTCCTTTTCCATCTCCTGCGCTCCTCTCCTGTTTCCCACCTGTCCTCTTTCTCGGCTCGACTGCAGGCGCACTTACGCAAGCAATGTCCCGACATATTTTACTGGCCTTGTTGGCGCTTGTAATCAGCCTGCAGAAAGTCATAACGCTTCCACTGACCGCTGAGTACTCTTCAAGTGTCTTCATAGAAGGCGATAAGTTCTACATCCAAGGTGGCCTTATCCAGAATGCCACCGGTATCGAATCTACAACCCAGTTCTTTTACATCGACCTCTCCTCATCCTGGCAAACCTCCTCGCCAGCCTTCAAAATTATCAATTCTACGGGTGGCCCGATCACATCCAGTTCACCGGTGACTCTCAACAAGGACAACACGTCCATGATCATCTTTGCTAGCAGCTCCATTTACACCTACAGTTTCCAAACAACACTCTGGTCATCTTTCAACGCCAGCAGTTTTCTGGCCAATCGATTTAGTGGTGCAGCGACAGATCCGCATACTGGCTATATCTACTTCCCTCAGGGACATGTGGATGGTGGCATGTTGCAGTACGACCCAGCCACGCAGGCGGCTGTAAGTATTCAGATGCCAAGCGAAATTCAAGCTTCGAACACCACAGCTCCCTTCTTGGCATCTACGATCTGGAACAGTGTCAGGAACACTATCATCGTCACGGGTACTCCGCTTACCGCCAACCCAAGTTTCGTTTTGTATGAGTATTCATTGGCCTCCGGATGGACGATTGTAAGTTAAAGTGATTAAGTTCATTCTAAAGAAAATATATAGGAGCGTCGCCAAAGGGTCCAAAGGTGATGGCGGCTATGATCTCTCACCTCTTGCAAACAACTGTAGATCGACCAACAAGGGGATCTCCCCTTCGGTGATGATGCTTATTGTTTGGTGCCTGCCTATGGAGGAACAAAGCTCGTGTACTTTGGGGGAACTCATACTGCGTTTTATAATACCAACGTATATATGTTTGACATTGCCACAAACACCTGGACCCTGATGGCTACACGGATTAGCCAATCGCCTCGTGTTGGCATGCAATGCGCTGCCTCAGGAGACATGTTCGTTGTCTGGGGAGGAGGTAAATATCGAAGATATCTCTGCTCCACTGGAAGGTATGCAAGTTATTCACCTTTTCCATCACACTTTGACAAAATCGAATAGGACCTGTCAGAGACTCGCTTGCTTCACCAACACCACTTGTCTACAACATGAAGGCACAGATGTGGCAGACCACGTTTGAGGTGAACACCTCTACACCTACATCTACGAGCACCTCTGCCTCTGCCTCTTCCTCTACCTCTGCCTTTGCCTCTGCCTCTACCTCCAAAGGCCCAATCGTCGGAGGTATCGTCGGCGGCCTGTTCGTGCTTGGACTCATTGCGGGTGCTCTTGTCTACAGTGGACGAAGAAGCAACATGAACAAGGACTATACCGTTGCTGAGGGCAAAGGGAAACCAAGTGGCGACATGAGTAAAAGACCAAGAAGCTTCGCCATTGGCCAAAAACAAGGACAGGACGCGAGTGGCATGCATCCAAACCCATATCCCTCATATCCATATCCCAATCCACCAGGTAGTCAAAATAGGTTAGGAAACACCTCTGGAGTTCCCATACGCGCCCCACAGGTATACTCGAGCGACCAGGGTGGCCCACAGATATGGTCCCAACGGCTTGAGCGAAACCCTCAGGAGGGATATCAGATGGGATTCCAGGACCCTCTGTAGTATCTCGAAAGAAAAAGAACAAACAACTAACCCATAGCAGGAATACTAAATGTTGAACCCAGTATAACATCTTGCTATCAATGTTTTGCCATCACATTTCACTCCCTCTAATAAACCATTCAGCATGCACGTCTTATTCAGAAGGCTACGTTCTAGGACGCGTAGACGGTCAGTCAGGGGGGGTTTGGCCAACTCTGTCAAAATCGAATTCGCCAGTTCCAGACTCTGCCAGTTGGGATATCCAAGCCAGAGGAGCATAGTGCGGACCAAGATACGTGGACATCTATGAACAACCTCAAGAAGCTCCTTTTTTGAATGGCGGTTTCAGTGCAAATGTGCTCGCCACTAGAAATAACAGGGAAATTGCTCAACAGTTAGCCGAGGCACTCAGATGTTCATATTTACGACAAGAGTCCGATGTAAAGTTGAACTTGCCTTCCTAACTTCGACTTGCCCTCGCTCAAGGTCTGCTTCCACAATTCAACAATCTCAGCCTCAGAGACTGTGAGCTTCTCTTCATCGATCATAGTCGCGCTGGAATGATAGAGCTTAATAAGTTTGGCTTTTTGTGAGGCATAATCAACTACTGCGTGAGCAAGTAATGTACGTACGTATTGTAGATCAACGAATGATTGTGACCTTTGGAGGTACATCCATGCCTTCTAGGGAAGCTCGAGCGAGGTCTCCCAGCAACACTTCGTACTTAAGCGAAAGCATACGAAGACCAAAATGTAAATATTTCATAAGTTGCTCCTAGGATACTAAACTGTACTCTGTAACCATTGACAAGACCTCTCCGAAGATCCACAATACCTATCAAGGTAGTTCTGTAATCATAAATCAGTCTAGTAGGCAGTATTTAGAGTGTTAGAGCTCATAGGCTACAAAAGGCGGGATAGCCCTTTGAAATTAGCAGCTGAGGTATCTTTCTCGCAGAGAAACGCGAGTGCCCGCTCCAACAGGGCAGATTCAAGACAACTCATATCAAAGTCTGTTGGTACTTCCAGGTCATCAACTGAATAGCCGGAATTTGTCAATACACGCCTCTATAAGCGACTTCCAGGGTTCTGACAACCTATTCCTCTAATGGCAGCCAACGGCACAATCGAGGTCAAGAATACGTCTCACCGCACGCCCCAGCATCTGAGACCCGGAGCCGGTCTCTTAGAGACCAGTAACGACTTTACGCCAAATATAAAGACGAAGGCCACTTTTTTTTCAAATCGTTAAACCAAAATGGTGAATAGCGGAAAGGTTCTTCGCCCATGGATACACTGACCTGGATGATTTCATACACGACCTCAGCGCCTTAGCTTCTTCACACGATCGAGGGCTTCAATCAACAGCAATAAAGAGGCATTGTCACCGCCTTTTGAAGTTTTACACATCGGAGGAAGGAGCCTTATTCCTGGACATTCTAAAATCGGATAGTAATAGTATTCCTAAGCCATACACGACCAGCACATGCCAACAGCAACTGCGTGTTGGATGCTGCGACAGAGATATACATTCAGAACATGCAAGTACTCTATTACTTTTGTTCAACGCTGCAAGCGTTGGTGTTGGACAATTTGAACTATGCGGACCTGGTCAAATTGAACGTGCTCGAGCTGGCCAAATTGCTCCAAAATTGCTAAGAAGCATTGTATGCAGGAATAAAAGATGGCAAATTGTAGCCTCTGTGCACTGGGCAGTATAATACCAAAAAGCAAGCAAGAACAGGCATGCCATACAAGGATAAACACACATGGCCTATTGACGGTTTCCCGGACATTGGGAGTATGCTCTTGCCCTTGGTGACTTTGATCAGTCTACTGATATTTATGATCGTGTGGCGATTGAGTCATCAGGAAGGGAAGCCGAGAAGACATTGTCCACGCTTGCTACAAACATTGAGACAAACCGAATTTGCAAACCGGCTCATTCAGATCGAGCAAGGAGCCATCAATGGCGCATCTGGGAATGGCGAGACATCTACCATCCAACTCCCGGTCGATATTATGGTACTATCGGGCAATGTTACCATGCCTTTGATCAACAAAGTGTATCCCAGCCTACTTGCCAATACAGCCAGTCCTTCACCCAACGAACGACGATGTTGATTTAATCAACAAGCAGATCGTAGCTATGATTGCAGACTCTAGCAGAGAATCAAGGGAATATTTTCCGTGGATTCCATCCCTGAACAAGAAGATAACCTGGCAATGCTATTTCCGACCGAGTTCCTCGATGCAATTCAAGCATCAAATCTTACTCCGCATCATTTGGTGTTGGTTATTGGGTCCCCAGTCATGCTCTTGAGGAATCTTCGGCCGCAAGACGGCGTTTGTAATGGAACACGTCTAATCTGCCGATCTTCCCACACCTTTGCAATTGGGGCGGAGATTATTACAGGGACACATGCTGGAAACTCTGTCTTTATTCCACGTATCCCTCTCTCCCCCTCGGATCTTGATATGCCTTTCACAACAGTCCCCATTCCAACCCGCGTTTGCCATGACCGTCAACAAGTCCAAAGGTTAGACTCTGGACACCGTCGGTATCTGTCCCAAGAATCCGGTATTCACCCGCGGTCAGCTCTACATAGCTCCTTGCGAGTGACAAAAGAGACAATGTGTACGTCCTGACTCCAAAGGAAGAGTGTGGCTCAGTACCAGATGGTTATGCAATTAACATGGTATTCTCAGAGGTCCTTGGATAATAAAATCTTCACGACCCACACGAGCGAAGCCGCGGGCACAGGCTAGTTATTTTTTAATTGTCCACCTTTTTCTTCTCCGCGAAGAAGAGGCACCGCAAAGAGATCTGGGAGGAGAACGAAGACTAGTGAGATGTTTGAAGGGCGTGGATGGAATGAGTCGAGATGGAGGATATCGCGGATAAGCAGGGGGAGATTGTTGTTCAAGAGGGTCTTGATTTTTGCCGTCGCTCTCTCTCTCTTTCGTCATTGGCGCCCGCAGATGCAGTCATCAAATGCGCATTGCAGGGGACGGCATCCAGAAAATGGCTTTTCGAGCACGACGTGGGCTATATCAGCTTATGGCTCTCCCTCTTGGTCTCACTAACGCACCCGCCATATTCATGTCGGACCGAGCAACAACATCTGAAAGATCTTGAAAAAGCTTTTGCACGGCGATTCTATGCGAAACTCTCTACGTATGCCTTTTTCCAGACTAAGATCAACTTCTTGGGTCACATTGTTGGTCAAGATGGCATTCAAGATTGGTTGGTACTGACCTCAGTCAAGGACATGCAATCCTTCCTGGGACTTGCGAACTACTACCGTCGATTTATATCATCCACTGCTCTGGTCGCGCTCTCATTCAGCGAGCTGATCAACAGGGATATTCTTTTTGGCTGGGGACCCCGTCCTTCGATATCCTGAAGCAAGCCCTAGTCACTACGCCAGTACTCGCCACCTTGCCGTCTTCAATCCGAAGCTACCCACCACTATCCATACAGACGCTTCTGGTTTGCCATTGGTAACAATTTGATACAGGGTAATTGACCTGTCGCCTTTGAATCTGGCAAGCTCTCCCCTGCAGAGAAGAACTATGCGGTCGTCTTCACACTGACCAATCAGCGAATAAGCTTGCATGGAACCAAAGATTCTTTCTCAGTATTCACATTTGCTCAATGAACATCTAAGCAGTCTCTCCAGGCCCGCTGGATAGCCTTACAGAATACACTACGAGATCCTATATCGATGAAGCTCATTGAACGTCGTTATTGGTGCACTATCACGACGCCTTTATTACCAGCTCTGAGTCTTAAATGCCTCAGGAAACATCGCTACAGTCCCAACCACTGTCCTCGGTGTGTCCAAGAAAGCCTATCTGGCAGATAAGTTCTTCAGCACCATTTATATACGCGCCTTCGATCTCCACCGGGTTATTACGTTTTAGTCTATGAATAGAAATCTTGACGGCTTCTATAAAGTCATGACGATAAAAACGGTTTATCCAGTCCCAGGATACGACTGACGTTCGACCAGCGGCGACGTCCAGAGTCATAAGGCTGTGGTACCAGCATTCCATTGACATTGTGCCTAATGCCTATCTTCTCCTGCTCTGCTCTCAGATAGGCTAAATACTCTTGCTGTGCAATCTTCACGTTCGCATACGACCTCGTCGCTTCCTCTCCTTCCTCGCCATTACAAGAAAATATGCGAGAGGGTCGGTGGGATAGTGAAGGCGACCGGGAATGTCTTTTCCTCTTCCCATCCTTCTCCCGGGATTGAGAACGAGTTCGGGGTCGTATCTTTGCATCAGCCTTTCAACTTTGCCTAAAAGCCTCCATAGGCTTATTTAGTAGAGCTGGTGGCGCCAAGATCGCCTTGACGCTGGCCGGGTCAATGACAGGCGGTATTTTTTCTCGGATCATCATCGCCATTGTCATTTTAGCAGATGCTTTCCAGCCTCGCGATACCTCAGTTTTAGCTGATCTCGCGGTTGCAGGTTTTGTGTTGTAACACTGGGAACTCAGGAGCATCTCTTCGAGGCGCGCATCGGCCCAAGGAGGCGGTCTCCACGCCGCGTCTTTAAATTCATGGCGCTGACATATAAAAGCATAGTGCCACCCGTTGACGATCTCTTGCCGACACTAAAAACTTAAAATAACCAACCCTGAAGAATCAAATACTTACACAAACTTTGAAAAAAAAGTAAAAAAAATCTGACCTCCGAGCCTCTGTTCATTCCGACAGTGGCGACAACGACGACCAGTGCCACCCATATCAGCGGTGCTTCGACAGTTACAGGCGCCTTTCCGTGATATCAGCTGGCGTGTATCATGCCACGATGCTCAGTAAACCAGAGATGTTTCCTATGTACTCTAATGTACGCACCGACCACGTCTACCGGTGACCCAGGAATCCTGAATATCATTGTTAAACGGAACCCAGAGGGAACATTATTCAATCCTGCTGCTTCGTATGAGCCCAATCACGATGTCGAAGCTCCGCCTGACCGGGACGCGCTTGTCTCTACGACGACAGGGGTGTACCGGTGCACCAGCATGACGCCTGTTCCTCGTGCCAATGCCAATACACCTGAGAATTCGAATCTACCCTGGCTTACTTTTGATTATGAGCCAGAGTCGAAGTAGATCTGATTTAGTCTTTTGGAACAACGACGCGCATCAGGAAATAGATGGACACTTGATTTTACAAGATGGTTCACCGGCTTGAACATTTTGCTTCGGACCTTCGCGTGCAGTTTCCATCCGCCAATACCTATTATTTCCAGATTTGATCTACCACTGTGCATGGTGCACGGAGTCAACAATCGTTTCGTTTGTTGTCTTGTGGCATTTGTTGCCACGATCGCGAAATCACGATGGATCTTACTTGGTCGAAACGAGAAGACTGTGGTTCCTCCCTCATCCACACGTTCTGTCCGCGTCTATTAATATGACAAACATGGACCCTGCAAAAAATGACATCCTTTCATTTGGGAGACAGTGCTTGTGTCATGGGCAAGATGCAACTGTCTCGACATTGTAATATAAAAGACCTCTGTTCTCGAATTCAGAATTCCAATTTCCAACCATCGCCATCACTATTTAACAACATCATCACTATCACAACAATCTCGCCGCTCCCAAGCAATGAGCCGTCCATCTCTCCAAACGAAGCGCTTTGTCTTCGTAGCCACCACCTTCGGTCTCTTGGTTACAGCCCTCTGGTCCACCCCAACAAATGCCCGTCCAGTCCTCTCCGTGAGTGTCCCCAAAGACCCCCCGATGATTACTATGTACACAGGCCCCTTTGCGGCGGGTAACTCTGTCCCCAGCGCTTTGTACGTTGAACATAAACATACTGCTATCA
>MU617530.1:0-11377 GCA_025201705.1 Dissophora ornata
GACATCCTGCCCGCCTTTTATTCCTATAACGTCGCTTCTATTCCGCGTTTTTCGCAGAAAAAGCGACCCGTGTCCTGTCTGTAGCAAAGAGAGGGACCGTGACCACAATGGTGCAATCAGCGTGGCACGTAAAGCTCTGTGTGGAATAGAGCACAGTATTATGTATACATAGTGTACGTAGTACTCTATATTGGCATTTGACTCGACAATCTACAAGTAGCTTAGCTCAGTCAGTATTTGAGAGGAGCCATTAAAAAAAGAACCTTGGCGTCTGTCTGTCGTAATCAAAACGTCAGTTCAGTGGCAACTTGAGTGACAGAGTTGATCGCATCACTTTGTGATCGCCGCCATTTCGATTCTTTCTTTATCTCCTACGTCGAACTTCATTCTTCCCACGGCTTTGATATCCATCGCGGATAATCATGGAGAGCATTGAATCCCATTACATCCAGTTGCCGCTTACTCTCCGTTTCAGTGTCACCCTGGACCTCTATCTGGAAAGTCTTTTACTCGGTCAAGACCCGTCCCAGCACACCATGGGCATTGGACTTCCTCTTGGATTCCACATAACTGTCACTGATATCACTCACGCCCTGTCAGATTCCAGCGATTCAGCGAGTGCGGCGGGACCGGATGCGTTGGAATTTTATCCCTACATCGATTATGGCTCTTATTCCAACGTCCTTGGCACGGTCGACTCT
The DNA here is from genome assembly GCA_025201705.1 of Dissophora ornata. Lineage (NCBI taxonomy): Eukaryota > Fungi > Mortierellomycota > Mortierellomycetes > Mortierellales > Mortierellaceae > Dissophora > Dissophora ornata. The sequence continues at coordinate 702 of MU617530.1, forward strand.
GATGTCCTCTCAATCGCTGACGCCTACGATATTGGCATTCACGGGCTCTTTCCATCTGCAGTGGAACTATCACTAAGTCATCACAAAGGAATTGGCGACGCTGAGGATGGCCAGTGGAGTGATATCAAGGAGATCAACACGCTACACTTTATTGAGATTTACGGAGACGAATATGCTTTGCATCTGAGCAAGGCGGTTAACTGCGAGGATCTACTCGAACATGGAGTATCATGTACGGGATAATGTCATTTATCATCTGGTTAGCTGGCGCGGCATATCGTAGCACTAAACGCCCTGGACTTTCATATCAGTCCTCCTAGACGCGAAAGACCTCTTGTCACCATGGTGCCGCACTTTCGAGATCATCCTCGTAAAAAATTCACTCAAGCTCCTTATCTCTCCTTCGTCTCTCGATCTGGAGAAACTACATCCGCTAAAGCAACCCTTTGGTCGCTCGCTTCTAGTCAAGTTTCTGCAGGGAGCTGGCACCGCCGACGTAGAGTACGCTGTTGCGCAGAGGATAAGAGGAAGTTCAGCTGATCCTACTACATCATCTGAATCTTTTGCTTTCGTGCAACCTCCGGAGTACTCTTTGGCGGAGGCAATTCCGTTTGCAGCTTTCTCCCTCCGCGATATTAACCGCGTTCCGGCTCACCGTGCGGTCATGCGACAGTGGCCTGTCTTTGCTAAGCTTCTCAGAAACTTTACTCGGCCAGGTGATGATCCAATCGTCCACAAATTGATCGGCATCGACGCCGAGACCATGCAGCTCGTAGTCAATTTTATCTATCTGCGTCAGATTGAAGGACCCAGATATACTGGGACTGTGGACTGGAGACGTGTTTTTCAACTGGCACACCGGTTCAAGATCAATCCGCTCGCTGAAATCGCGCTTGAGAAGATGTGTCAGGAGATACGTAATCAAGATGTGTTGCCCACACTGTTTCTATGGGCATATCAGCATTCCGATTATGAGAAGAGGCTGTTGAATATCGTGGTTGAGAATATGGAGAAGGTATGGGGGTCGGGGATGCAGGCAGCACTGCAGCCGTATAAGGGCCATCCGCAGTTCCTTAGGATCTACCAAAGACTAGGTTCGATGGTTCATGCAACCAGGATACGGAAATCTTAGAAGGCTTCAAAGGCTTTTATTTTATTATCGCTATGCTATGCTTGTCTTTACCAGATCCGCACCTGTTCCATCCTCAACTTGAGTCTTGGTCGCATCTTGCTCATGGCCTTTATAAAATAGTCGACTGGATGACCTTCCGTATTTGGATAGCTATTCCAGCGGTAATGGATTTTAAAAGTCAACGACTCAAGCTTGGGCCAGATGTCATGCTGCGGAATACAGCGGTGACTCTCTGACAACCCTCTCTGGCACATGAGGCTCTCAATAAATGCAATGAGAGTACTGGTCTCGGTGACGCGACGCAGTTCTTGTATAATGGCAGAGTCTTCCATCCCAATAGAGCGCACTTGACAACTCCGGTTCGCACCGCCATGTTGTCGTTGCTTCTTCTGTCGTAGCTGTTGCTGCTGTTGATGGGCGACTAGCATAGTAGCCAGCTCGGTCATCTTCCATTGCGACATGCGATAACGCAGCTTTCTCTTCAGCAACCATTGCTTGCTCCGGCTTGTCCCTTTGCTCCCAGGTGCAGTGAAGTCCATCCACCAAAAATTCAGCTCGGTGACATCTTCCAGGAATGCAGGCTGATCAGCCGACTCTAGCGACAGCGACTCCAACAGCTCCAGCCTCGATAGCATGCATAAGCCGCTCTTTAGTTCCAGGGCGAGTCGATTGTGACCCAGCCATATCTCTCGTAGCCCAGGGCAGACCACACTGAGGTATCCAAATAATACGCGAGCATTCAGAATATTGTCCACGGCACTTTCGTCACTCATGAGATTCAAGTGTAGCGTTTGTAGACCCCTGCAAGCCCATATCCGTTGAGTGGCATTGTGACGATCTTTGCTGTCGTCGCGGGATGAAGATGAAGATGAAGATGAGAGCCTCACCATCTGGCTCTTCTTCAACCACGCCCAATTCGACACATTGTCCTTGCAATAGTCGGCATGTCCTTGAGCGAATTCCAGGTACTTCGTCAAATAGATAACGTTGCGAGCTTTTAGGTGAATGAGCAGCGATGAATCGCACAAGAAATAATGAAGTGCTTCAGAGAGCTCAAATTCCAAGGATGTGGGCTGGCAAACTTCCGCCTGGATCTCTAGCGAGGTGAGCCGATTGACCGAGTGGCGGAGGTACCTCAGTCGAGTCATCGCTGGTGTTTTTTGGATAGTATTGTACCTTTTGGGAATCTCGACATTCTGCTCAGAAGGCATTGTTGCTGACTTGACCTCGGCGCTATTGTCGCTAGTACCAGCTTTGCCACTTCCACTTCTGCTGCAATAGGTCCTCTCTGCTTTCTGCAACTCCTCCTCATCTTCTTCCAAGTTCCCCAACATAAGCTCGGTCGCCTCAAAAGCCCACTCTTCCATGTCTGGGAAATTCCGAACCATAGACTTGAAATCTCCAAACGGCACAATCGACTTGTACTGAGAATATTGAAATTTCAACAGCTTTGGACAAACCCGTGAGATATGTGCATACAGCAATTGACGATTGGCGACATCTGGCGATGCTGTTCTTAATAGAGGAACTGAAGGCGGGGGGAAGTGGTGATTATCGCTGACGTAATAAGATTGACTTTGCTCGGGCTGTCGAAAACTGAACACCTGTAAATCGGGCGATGCATCGAGGATTTCAATCAGCATCGAAAGAGGGGCGACGGCGTATCGGACTCGGAATTGCCGCAGTTTCAGAACAGGCAGTGCTAATCTCTTTTGCTCCACCGCCTGTTGCTCCAGCGAGATATGTGTGATGGCACTCTGTTTTTTTATCTTCAAATCGACGTCGTTCTCAGAGATCAAGAGAGGGATGCAACCAGTCCGCCTATGATAAAAATTCTCCCTGGGCTCCAAGTAAAAGTTCTGAAGACTAGGACAGCATCTAAATATGGGTCCCAGGTCGAGAGGCCTCATGGCATCTTGCTCTATGCGCAGAACCCTGATTTTTCGAAAGACCGGGATCAAGGGGAGATGCAACGACATATCGATATCCATGCTTCCTCGAACGATAATCTCCCTGATAAGCGACAGTCCGACTTGTTCGTCTTGCAGTTCTCCAGCTACGAAAGGACTGATCTTTGCTTGCCCTGGGGGCTGCCTCCGTGTCTGAGATCCCCATGATCCGTATTTGATGCACAAGACCAGACACTTGTACTGCTGAAAATGGCCGGGATCTTGATTAACGCCAAGAATTTGATCTGACCATATACACTGTCGTGAGAGAAGACCATGGGTGACGATATACCATTGCTTGCAGACCAGGAGTGTAGAAATATGGAGTGTGTGCTGTGTGAGATTTGAAAAGATTGCTTCCAGGATCTCGGGGATAAACAAGGCTGAAGGTGTGCTTGGTTGCTGTTGACTGACAGGTTCAGGATGCTGTGGCTTGCTCTGGGGCAGACGAGGCGAGGAAAGCAACTTCATGGCGGTCCAATAGTAGATGGTGCTCAGCGACGGAAAGAGGGGTACATCAAGGACGAGGGGACAAGAGGATGAAGAAAAGAACAGAGAGTAAAAAAAAAAAAAGGCAAGTCAAGTCAAGGCATGAGTTAACGAGGCAACTCAAAAACAACACAATAAAAGGCAGTCGATCAGATGAATCAAACACGGGTCGATAAATACAAACAAAACGCTACGCTGCATGGTGCTCAATGTTTTCTCGCAAAGTGCGGCTGTGCGACCGTCAGTGGCAATCTAGGCCCACCCAGCAATGCATTTCGCCGAGCTTAAGTGTATTCCATGCTTCGATGTGAGCATGTCCGCGTGTCGACCAGAAACGCGAAGTCAGTAGAGAAAACGAACACGATGACTCTGCAATGTGGTGTGGACCTCTATGTCGGACTGCACACTTCCGATCGTCTTCTCGATCCCATCTGCAGATGCTTGTATCCCACCAGACCGTGCTACACACAGGGTAAACACCTCCAGATCGAGCCAGCATGTCTCCTCGTCCATCACCCAACCCTCCAAGACCTCAATCACACTAGCGATCCTAGTCACAGCAATTATATCAGCACTGGTGCGATCGGCGCTGGCGGTGACAGGTGATGGAATCGATTTTTCTTCTCCACTACCTCCCTCTCTGCTACATTCTTGAGTTCCTCCATAGCCTTCAATCGACTGTACTCTTGTACGAAGCTCTCCCTCTTGCCCACACTGTCCATCTAACATTCAGCCAAAACAAGCCCTTTCTCCTCAATTCGGGACCGCGTCGGTGTCAATATCAATCACCCTCAAGCGCTTCAACCTTGTCAAAAGACACAGGCCACCGTCCAATATCGTGTCCGGAACAGGTTTATCTCTCTCAAATCGGGGCACACCTTGGCCAGATACCAAATAGGACGGGCATCTTTGGGCCGAACTCCTCCAGGATCCAAGCGCAATCGTACCGCGCCGAATGCAGTACTCGGGCGAATACAATCCATTCTCGTTTACGTCGCCGTCCATATACATGTACTCGGCCCAGTATCGCAGCATGGGCACCTTGAGGTGTAAGAGCACAGGACTGCCGCGCAGGATAAGATCAGTTCCACAACTCGAAATGGGGTCCCAAAGCCAATGAAGCAATGGTCAAAGAGCTCTACGACTGACTGCCTTTCTCCCTTCGGCGGTACCATAGGTGACATTGTGGAAGATACTCCGAGAGAACTCATTTCAAGGGTCTTTCTGGAGGAAAAGATGTTTGAAACCTAGTTTTGCTGTCGCTCTGTACTCATTGGCGATGGTAAGAACAGTCCATGCTGCTGCTCTTCGTGTTGTGGTTTTGGTCAATTGTCTGAATTCGATTTTCGATAGCTTGACTCTTTCATCAACGAATATTTAGGCAAATGCTCTTGAGTTGACAAAGTCCAGATGACCTCGCTCACACCTTTCTATTCTCGACAGTGCTACTCGCAGGGTATGCGGCATGGCGCTTCGGCAGAGAGCGGTTTCTTGGCCTTCACCTTCACTTCTCAACAAGAGCCGTTTCAAATCCATGATAAAACTCCTCATAGGATAGAATGGCAAACGGAGACCATATGATACATGGCATCCGCACATGTTCCTTGTTTACTGCTGTGAGCTGTAGAGCAGTCAGCGCTATTGTGTTTGCATTGTGCGTTACACGCCGAAAGAAATGATGGGGTAGCATACTAGTTGGCGCGAGAGTACAAAACAGTTTGTGGTGGAACCTCATTCCTCATCTCTCAGCTTCCATTCACCCTCAAGCATCTCATTCCTCATCTGTGTCCCTCGTTCAAACGAAAAAAAGGAAGCGAAAGAAATAACACAATGTCATCGAAAGGCAAGGAGCCCGTTGTTCTTATTGTTGGCGCAGGACTCGCCGGACTCATGATGGGTGGTCTCCTGGAGCAGATGGGATTACAGTATACCATTCTCGAGAGGGCTGCAAAGGTCAAACCTCTTGGTGAGTTGATATTACTCCTCTTTACTTAATTGCTTCTTGAAAAGCTATAATTTGACACCGTATTGCCTCTGTTTGTCATTATTTGTTCGCCCAGGCTCCGTCATGGCCTTGAATTGCAACATCCTTCCTGTCTTTGAGCAATTAGGTCTTTTAGAAGGTCTCAAAGACATCTCGTTGGTGTCCGAAGGCATGGACATCTTCGACAACAGGCTAAAGAAACTTGGATCTGTCGGCATGAAGAACCAGAAAGAGCTGTAAATTTTTCAGTCCTTTTCGTATTACCTTCATATTGTCCGGGTCAGGTTTTTTGACATTCTCGCATCGCATCCCCTACACCACGCCATAGCTCCGGCTACGACCAATACATCTTTGCTAGACCAAGGCTCTACGAGTTGATGCTCAAATTGGTCCCTCCACACAGACTTCTAATGAACAAGAAAATCCTCAGGGTTGAAGAAAAGGATGACAAGGTCATCGTTCACTGTGCGGACAACATGACCTATGAGGGCGATATTCTCATTGGCGCCGATGGTACTAACAGCAGTGTCCGCCAGAGCATCTACAAGAAGTTGGATCAGCAGGGAGTCTTACCCAAGTCTGACACCGAAGAATTTGAGGTGGGATACACCCTCATGGTCGGAGTGGCCAAACCAAAGGACCCCACAAAGTACCCTCAGCTCGAAGACGACACTTGTCACTTTCCATCCGTCCTTGGTGGAGACTATCGAATTGTAGGTGGAAAAATGAAAGAATGATGAATGTGCATAGCCTTAAGGGTTTATTCAAGGTAACTATGTAGGCTGCTAACGAAACTGCTGTCAAACATACCGATAGTGGAGTCTGAGTACCATGCCGGGCAATCAAATTTGCTGGGCGTTAATCACCCAGTTTAAGACTGATGAAGAGGCTAGAGAGCAACAGTTCAGGAACTCAGAGTGGGGGCCCGAAGCCAATGAGGCTATGATCAAGGAATTTTACAACAAACCCTGTCCTTTTGGCGGCATTATGGGTGATTTGATTGATGATACGCCGAAGGAGCTTATTTCGAAAGTTTTTGTAGAAGAGAAAATGTTTGACACCTGGTACTCTGGTCGTACAGTTCTCATCGGTGATGGTACGCATATCCATCTGGTTTGAGGATGCGTGATGCGCTAGACATTCACAAACATGCCATCGACCTGAAGACGACTTTCAGTAACGCCTCGGTTTCTCATCCTCTCAACGGCCGAACCTATAGCTTGCCACAAGGTAGAATCGACTCTGAGCACGGGCTATCGCCTATACCAATACATCGTTACTAACTTGCGCTCATTTATTTATATGATATTATTAACTTTGACACTGTTCATAGATGTTGCCTGCCGGAGGCCAAGGTGAGTCTCAGCAGGAACATATTTTTCCACCCACTTGAGCAGGCCACTAAGACCAATTGTCCTGCTCTTGTAATTAATATGTAGGCGGGATCAATGCCATGCAAGATGCGGTTGTCTTATCCAACGTCATATACGATTTGGTGGATACCAGCTCCGAGAACATCTCTGAAGCATTCAAGGATTACTATGAGCAACGACACCCTCGCGCGAAGGCGATGGTGAACAATAGCAAGTTCATCTCGAATGCCATGGGAGGCCAGGTAAAGTGCACACTTTTCTTTTTCTTATATTTCTCATGCTCCACTCGACGACAGACGACATTGCCGAGCAGTCAATAACCACAACAAGCAAAAAGGAAAACCTTCTAACGCGGCAATAAAAAAAAATATGTAGACCATGTTCCAGCGATTCGTTCGACACGTCTTGTTCAACTATATCCCGGATTCGGTTCTGCAGAAGGACTTCGCCGATAAGGCCGCATATAGACCACAGGTCACTTGGATGCCTATGGTGCCGAGCCATGGAACTATAGCACCAGTTCCTCAGAAGCCGTCGAAGCGTTACACTCAGGAGCGAAGCGGGCAGGAAACAGCAGTTTAAACAATAGACGCATTTATGATACACTGTACGTGGATTCACGTGCCAAATACAAACTTGAATATCATGCAGCCCCATGTTTTCTCTACTATGAGTCTCTATGCTGATTCCAGGATGATAGTTGGTCAAAGGAAAATGAGTGTGTTTTCTCTAATCCATACACAACTCGACAAGATTGGGCAGCATTTCAGAAGCGCCATCAGATCGACTACACCGAATTAGATCTTTGTCAGTGAGAGTCGCGTAAGGGAAGTTGGGCCAAGGAACTGGAGTAAAGGGTGGTTGGAGAGTGCCGTTTCGGCTTGACCCTCTGATTCGTTGCTGGCGTTGTTGCTGCTCACGCTGTTAGCGATAGTGGTCATAGCATCTCCCCTGCCACCTTGTATAATCAGTCCTCTCAATCTACATCCATTCATGGCCGTCAGCGCCTTGATCCTCCGCACAAGCAGGTCCCAAGACTGCCTCGCATTAATACCGGCTTGTACGCTGTGATTACGGCTGACGTGGCAAATGACGAGGGTGTCGATCCAGGCGAGGCGCTGCAGCACAGAGTTGATCTCCATCCGAGGCATATTACTCTCTATCTTGTGGTCTTTAAGAATCAAAAGTCGACGTCCAATTGCGCCCCATTGCCTGCAAACGTATCTGGCGTACATTGTAGAGGGTAGGTCATGATGTGCTCAATGGTTTCAGGGAGAGATAATGCGTCGTGCGGTTTTGGAGACGGATCCGGGCGTGAGTGTATTCAACACACATATTGCAAGAAGCGACCGCAGATAAGAAAGTTAATGCGAATGCGAAAGAAAGGTAATGAGACGGAATGGGAAATAAGAAACCCTAGAAGAGGAAAGATAGAGAGGGTCGAAGACCGTCTGGAAAGTGTCCTACTAATGTAATAATAAGATCGGGAGACGCGAAGTGCAACTTGACATACCCCCTTGCGCGACCAGCAGCTCATGACACTTCGCGTGATTGTCGTTTGTGTTCGCACCACACTTTTCATCGCCGACACATCATCCTTTTCGACTCCGATAAACATCTTTGTATACTCGCCCACTATGGAGATCTGATCATCATCATGACCTCGAGTTCCATAGCTACAATCATCGCAATCACCGTGGACATCATGGTCCACACGGAATACCACCAACACCACGGATACCACGGATAACACCGATACCAGCCATCACAAACATGCTCGATTTGTTGTGCTGGCGGATTTTCAACTCATCGTTTTGAATACAGTGACGCGTTGCCCAGGAACGTCGCGTCTCTAAACGCACCAAGCTATTGACGACTGCAAAAGCATTGCAAGCGAGCTAATTATGGGTTGTGGGACTTGCAATCCTTCCGTATGAAAAAACCCTTTTAGTCGCCTCAGTTTGCTTGGAAACTGCTTCACTGTCTGTCACAAACTCGCACCTATATATCGCATCGAATCGACGTTCTCTGGAACTTGCGAGGTTCTCAAAGTTGATTGGGTCGCGGCGGGGACTTTTTTTTTTATCTTGAAGCGTTGCTTCCTCTAAAAATGGTATCACTTGGGGTGATGCTCGTCCCATATCCGCACGTACTCTTCCACGAGCTGCGCACACACCTTGCCGCCATTATGTGGTATCCGTCTCTCAAACCATGCTGTCGGCTGTTGCAACTCTTGGTCCAATATCTGTAAGTCTCTTTGTCCATCCACAACCACAACACCTGGGCCCACAATCTTCGTAGCAGCTGCTGCCACACTACCGCTGGTACTGCAAACGCTACCCACCCTTGACGGGAACGTCGCAGAGGACAAGGACGAAATTGATGTTGAGCGCTTTGACCGTGCAGGCGACAGCAGTGGTATATCGTCATCATACACATTGGGTGAGATAGGTCCCCCACGCGCCATCTCTGCCATGTTGACCGATTCTGCCAGCGATTTGGCTTTCGACGCCCGACGTTGTAGCGAGTTCGAGTACGTTCTCGATGATTTTCTTCGCAAGCTGCCATCGCACCGATTTCTCCCCAACGCCTCCTCAGTGTCTCCTCCTTCCACGTCTTCTTCATCATGGAAGGTTTTCAGGTTGAGTCTGCGGCCCTCTTTTTCTTCTTGCGCCAATCGATCGGCTTCAAGGATCGACCGCTGCCAATGCCCTGTCTCGAATTCCTCGGCTGTCATTTCGACGGGGAGGCCGTGGTTGATCATGAGTTTGATGAGTCCATGCTCCTCGATAAATTGCGGTCGGGAAACGTAAATGAGGGGGGTATCGTGTGCGATGCACTCTGAACAAGTGCCATAGCCCTACAAGTAGCAACAAACATGTCTTTTAGTGGTTATACGTGTCCTAGATGACATACCTTTTTTTTTTTAAAAAAAAAAGTGCGTAATCCGAGGGTATCATACCAGCTTGCCAATAACAATATCCGCAGCGTGGGTAAGATCCGGCACATAGACACCATGTGGGCTCCTATAAAATCCATCGGGCAACTCATGCGACACGGGTAATCCGCAGATGACACCAATCCAACCATCCGGCAAAGGGCTTCCCCAGCCTTGCTTCAACCGCTGTCCTCCAAACGAGACCAGAACCATTTTCTTAGTCTTGATGGTCTCCTCGTCCACGCCAAGTGATCTCAGTACATCTTCACGGGTGTTGATCGCCTTCCGCACCACCAGTGGTACATCAATGGCTCGTCTATGCAGTCCAGAAGGTCTAGCTGGAATCTTTGAGGTATCGACAGAGAGTTGAGGGTTCTTTCGCGAATGCTGTTGGGGCTGCAGACCATTCGCTCCATTGGCAAGCTGTTCGTGTTGACGTTGATCGTGGTCCTGTTCTCGAATTTGTAGCTGTCCTTTGTCACAGTCTTTGCCGGTCAGATTCGAGATAGACAGGGTCGAGACAAGCGGAAGACTTTCCAATGTCAAGATCTCGTCTGCAAATGAAGGGATGTCGATCGAGCCTGGTAACCTCAGCAACAAGGACGCCTTCTTGTAATCTTCCAGTGCGGCATCGGCGCAGGCAATCACGTCCTTGTCCAAAGGATCACCCTCCCTCAGGAAACGGTAGACCTCGTCAAAGGTGAAATTGGTGATCAAGCATGCTGGAATTCCATACGTGCTTGCAGCAACACTGTCAATTAATAAGAATGTCATTTCACGGTTAGTATATGGTTTTCGCAAATCTTGCAAA
>MU617531.1:0-11295 GCA_025201705.1 Dissophora ornata
GGAAGAGTTCGAGATGGAGCTTTTGCTTAAAGAAATTCTCCCCACAGAAACCTTGCCCTGGGTCCAGATCAGTCATGCCATCAAGTTCTCCATCGTGTTTGTGGATGCAACGAAAAAGTCACTAGTCGTGAAAGCACCTTTTACACTGGGTCACATCCTGAACGTCAGAGATTTGCCGAGCAGTACCTGGGTATTTGATGTGGATGGCCAAAATTCAACAGCGGGCGTGCCGCTTCCGGGATACGGCGCGGACATGGGTCAATCCACGCTCCTGGACTCGAACACCAGACCTCGTGGTGGTGGTCGTAGTGGAGAGACGGATGGGATGGAGCTGCCGCCAACGTATGTGAGTGACGGGGTTGTGCCGCCGTTGGCCGAGAAGTAAGGGGGGGGGGAGTTGAACCCAAAAAGCGCAAAGGAACAATATGTTGTGGAAAAAAAGGACGCGTAGGCACATAATTTTCGTGTACAAAAAATAATAATAAAAAAAAAAAAGAAAAAAACGAGGGCGACAATGAAACAATACACCGGTATTGATGCAAATGACTTCTGCGGTGCAAATGCGCTTTGATTGTTGTTTTCATGAACAAACAATCAATATGCACGCCTTGATTTGATTAAACATCCGGGACGTCGGAAACAACAAAAAGACATGCCGCCGATTGATCCTGTGGTTGGGGCGAGCGAGGGCAAGGCGGATTGAGCCCGTGTTGGTAAAGTGTAATGGACGCGAGCTGTGGTGCTGGAGCACGTATTGTGAGTAATGAATGTTCCAATGAAGCAATCATATTGGTGTTTTCGTACCTTACAGCGCTCACAGCGCCATGTTCATATGCTGAGATGAGAGTACACAGTAGAGCAGCACATGAGCAGGGAGAGGAAGAGCATCCTGTCCGTGGATATTATTGGTATCATGCATTACATGCGTGTTGTGTTGTGCTGATGGGTGTTTTCTACATGGCACTCCAGTTAATAAGTGAGCACCCGGTGCACAGATTCGTGTCTGTGCGAAACGCGCGCTCACTCTTTATTTCTCTTGGTTTTTTTGGTTCACTGGTCAATTTCCTGTTTTTCAATTTCACACCGCCCATTCATTCACGTAACATTCTCTCCTCACACTCATCATCTCCCTCTCCTTGAATCAACCGATCGAACCCCCAATGGAGCCAGAGTACCAGTACTTTTGCTCGCAGGGCACGCTAGTCCGGGTTCAGGTTACGCACAACCCCTCCACAGGACTCAAATACGTCTTCTGGGGCGACCTGCGTCTTGGTTTCCCTGGTATTGTCCGCGTGCAGGATGGCGATACCTTTATACCCTTCATGAGATGCCCGCGAGAGTATCGGTAAGGGGGTCGAAGCAATTGAACCCTGAAAATGTCAACAGCAATATGGTCCACGACTTGTCGCTAAACATTTTCCTGCACACAACTCACTTTATTGTTTTCCAAAACAGACTAAAGCCCTTCCGGATCGAATATGTCCCTGACACGGTCCTCGACATCGTGTACAAGGATAAAGTCGGCGCCACTGTCAGCTCCAGGCCCACGACGCGAACCCTGAAGAGTAGGAATCTTCGAGATGACACAAACAAAAGGAACAGAGAAGAGGGAGCTAGTGCTGGCCACTTGTCAATGACGACACCTCCCGCGATAGAGCCTCTTGAACCTCCTCCCGAGATAGCTATGTCTGTGAGGCGAGCCATTTCTTCCTATTTGGCGTCACTCCCACCTTCTCAGTCACCTTCGCTCTCTTATTCGCCTTCACCACCACCAAGGACACCTGGGAGCTCCGTGGAGTCGCTCGAAGAAGAAGATATATCCTTGGTCACGTCAAGTGTTGGCCCGGACGAGACCCCAACGTTGAAGCCCATTGAGACGCCGATGGTGGCAAAAGTGCCCGAGATATCTGAAGCTGCCGTGGAAGTCACTCTGGAGGAGGAGGAAGAAGAAGAGATAGCAACTGCACTTGCAGCAGTATCTCCTAATTCTCCTACCTTGACACCTTCTGACTCTGTTTCCCATACACTTCCAGTCTCCCCTCCCCATGCAACTGTCACCTCTCAGATATCCTCCGAAGCCGCCGACACTGCGTCTCCATACCCCAAGATCTCATCGTCAAGGTCATTGCCACCGTCGTCGTCAACGACACCAACATCAAAGCCAACTCCAGTGTCCTACGCATTCGACCATGCTCAGATGTCCAACGAAGCTAAGTTAAATACAGTCATGAGCCTTGTCAAGGGTCTCTCTCTCCAAGTCGCAGGATCGGTCTCAGACAGTGATGTCCAAAGTGCAGCAGTCAAACATTCTGTCAAGCTGAGCGATATCGGGAGCTTGCTGCCCGGTGCAAAGCGAACGAACGGGGTGGAGATGTTTCTATCCAGCGCAGGGGTACTCACTATGAAGGACGGTAGCGGCGAAGATGGCGTTGATTGGAAGATATTGCGCGACGAGGGCTCTCAGAACCGCTCTCGTGGCACTAGTGCTGGTGAAATTAAAAATGGGGGCGTCAATCACGAACGTGGAACCGCAGGGGAGCCTGAGCATGTTCGAGAGCATAGACAGGAGCCGGTGCAGCAACCATCACAAAGCGAGCCGAAACAGGTGTCACTACTGCAACTGCTAGAGCAGCAGCACTTGCTGCAATCGCAACAACAAAAGACCTCAAAGCTGCCACAACAGAAACAGCAAAAGCAGAAGCAGAAAGCAAAGAATAAACAGCGCTCAGCATCGACTCTTTCAGCGTCCTCAATATCAGCATCACCGTCCTCACCCCCACCGGCTCCTCCATCAAACACACCTCAGACCACAGACGTGGTGTCAAAAGTTGATGATTCTTCATCACCCTCAAATGCCTCCTCGTCCTCTTCCGTAGTACCGTTAAAAAAGCAGGACGCGAAGCTTGGTCGTAGCCCGATTTCGACTTTTCCAGGTGCAATGCCGTTACTCATGCAGTCTGGTATTTTACGGGACTATGGCAGTGTTAACGACGATGGTGGATATAATGGCACTAGTGCCATCAGTGATGCAATTGCCGGCTATCGTGATGTCGAGAGCTCGGCTGTACTCTCGCTTTTGAGCGCCATGCAGGTAGCAGGCTCGCCGCCATCGCAACAACTAGTACAAGCAGAAGAAGAGGCGCGGGCACAAGTCTTGCCTGACAAGATACTTGCCTCAACCGGTCGACTAGTCAAGAAGAGCGCAGCGCCTGCAGCACCCGATACTGAAGAGTACTGGACCGAGATGAGACAGCTCCTGCGGGTCTTTTACCAGGCTGCTTCCAGGTCCAATCTCTGGCTGGCGGATAAGATTGGTCTCCAATTGGATAATCGATTCGAGGATCTCGAAAGACGAGCGGCTCTGCAACCGGAACTCAGAGAGCGAACCCAGCCATTCTTGGATATGTTTCAGCTTTCGCAGGAAACAATTGCTCCAGCACGACTGAAGAGGAGGGAGAATCGGGCACGAGAATTGATGGAGCAACGGCACACTTTGGCAGAGAGTTTGGTCCCGCCGTTGTTTGTGATTTTACCTGAAAGCGCAGATCACCAGCAGCAGCCAGTCGATTTCCGAGTATATTTCTTGTGCCAGTGTCAGAATCAAGAACAATGCAGCGGAAGCAGCAGCGTACATACCAGTGGGGAGAGCCAGAGCCAGCAGACGACATCTGTGGAGACGCCATCGCATTTCGGACATTTGACAAAGCATCGGGGCTATGAGCTTGTGTTTGACCAGCAGCTCGTATTGATGTGCGGGACGTACATGTATGAGATTCTCGACATTATCAAGCATGGCGTCACTCTCGATAATGTGCTCGTGGACATAGATGACAATGACGATGAGGAAAGCGAGAGTCGAGAGAAGGAGAGAGCGCAGGGAGGGGAACAGAGTAGCGAGATCCAGGACGATAGGAAGCAGAGAGCCTTCACAATTCCACCGCTGAACCCTCGAGGCACTAAAGATGAAGTCGAGCTCTACTATCGAGTGAACGCTGCGTTAGAACATATCCTCAACAACCGTTGCGTCGATACTGTCGCCGATAGCCAAAAAACCTTTCTCAGGACGATGCCCGGAGAACTCAAGTTGCCCTGTCGAGAAGAACCTCTTGGTGGACTGTACAGGGTGCTTTCGAGCAAGGGGACCGCGCGGTGGGTCTGCGCCGATCACTACAATAGCTTACCTCGCATCCAGAGGATGAGCGCCTTTGTGAAGCTGATCGAAGGTCAAGGTGGAGTGCCGCTCTTCTGGGAACAGCATCTAGGTCAAGTCCAAGTCCTGCTCCCAAGCCGCAGTGATCTTGATATGCTTCTGAATATCCTGACGACCCTACGAGCACCTGTCCAAGATTTGGGACTGATGATTGATTGGGAAATGTCGTTTATGGATATGGAAAAGCTGTTTATGGATCTGCATGCGCTCCCAGTCAACATCCATGGTATCCGGATCTGTCTGGGCAAGGGCGTTATCCCAACAGAGGCCGCGGTATTCGAACTGCGGCAGAGCGTGTTAATTGCCTCCATGATCATTCGTTCTTATATTCATCTATTCGTGCTGGAAGACGCCACACCTCTTCAGGAATTATGCGATGCCAAGACTAGGTTGTTTGTCAATCGGAAGGAATATCATTATGACAACTGGGAGCGGTACCCTCACACGCGTGCAGTGATCGTCAAGAATGCGCAGGGACTGACCAAATTCAGTCTTCGGGTCGAAAACACCGGGAGGGGTCTTTTGCTCGTTGACCGATACTTTAACAAAGAAGAACATCGCGAAAAACTCTTGGTGGCACTGCAGCTGTTTGCGAGCGCGGACGACGCTCTCAACATTTTTTACAAGGATGGAGTAATTATAGAGATGCATCTCAGCGCATCGGGGTCCTCGTCCAAGAAGCTCCTCCTCTCTGACAAGATTGAGGGACTGGACTTCAAAATTCGGACACCAGCAGATCGACCCAAGTTGGAGGCGATTTTGAAACGGAACCCCAATCTATGCGAACTGGATGTCCGTTGCCCAATAGAGATGTTACCTGAGATGTTCACGCTCTTGAAGAAGTGGCGCAAGGACCATGGAAAACTGCCGTCGCTTAGGATCGAGTGTAAACAGACCAAACTGTGGTGGGTTCAGGAGCTTTTTGAGTGTGAGCCACCTTCGATCGAGCTGAGCGCTCAGGAGCCGACTGGATTGGGACCGATACTGGAGTTGGCGATCCCGGAGGTGAGGATCTTTGAGGGACCACTGACGGATGTCCAAGTGGTGTTTCTAATGAACGCAATTCGCAAGAAAGGAACCAAGCTTTCGGAGTTGGATCTGGACATATCGTATTTCACAGCCGCTGGGTTCGAGTCTGTCCATAAGCTACTTGAGCTGTGTCAGTTACAAATGCTGGGGGTTACGATCTCATCACGGTTATTGGTCTCCAAGGTCGGTGCCCGGGGACGTGCGACGACTGTCATGACCACCTCCTTGGACTGGGATCGGATCGCTGCATTTCTGAGCAGAATCCGATTATGGCTAATGAATCTTCAGTTTGTTGGGCCAGATATCAACATCATTCTCCAGAATCTGCTGCCAAAAGCAGATCTGACACAACTCGTGATGGTCAAGAAGCTGGAGCTCTTTGGGGGCAAGGGGGTCTTTCTGGATCCGACCACGGGTCTTCCGGTGGCGTTGCTGCTACTGAGCAAGATCAAGTTGTGGAATTTAAAGCTGGTGGATTTAAACATTGATGCAAAGTCGTGGGATCGGATACTGAGCGCGATCGATTTTCAGAAACTGGCGTGGCTAGAGATTCGACAGTGCGGATTTGGCCCTGCTCAGCTTACCAGTCTGGCAGACAAGATGCCAAAAAACTCGTCTTTGCAAAAGTTGCATGTGCACATGGCATTGAAGCCGACGAGCGAGCAGTTGCAGGCCTGGAGACCCGTGTTGGCAAAGAAGACTGTGCGGCTAAACTTTTTGTGCGACATGGACGAGCGGACGCCTGATGAGATTGGTGTCCGGATTAAGGAGGCCAAGTACTAGGCAATATAGCTAAATGAAGATAATTCATGAGTCACGTACTGACATGGGAAACGTTGCAATAAAAACGACGAGATCAAACTCGCGTCGGCCATTTGCGCACGACATGCGACTGAGGGAGAAGTGGGGGGTTTTTTGTTGTTGTTGTTGAAAGTGTGGGTGTATAGGTTTTTGTAGGATTTTATGGTTTGTTTAGTTTTTAGGTATCGTTACAATGTCTAGACTAGGAGGTGGTGGTGATGGTGGTGTCTTTTGCTATCCCTCACATTTCTGATCAACAGAAACAGATCTATTTAGTACTTGAGAGGAGCAATTCCGATGCGAGGGTTCTTGGAGTGGTCAAAGACGCAGTAGTTGTTCTTGATGAAGACGTCTCCCAAGATCCAGAGGCCGTCCTGACCACCCTGGACACCGGAGATGCAGGTCTCGCTTCCGGTGTATTTGGGCTCGTATGCAAGATCGGCAACGGGGACGTTAAAGTACTTGCCGCCCAACTTGAAGGCGATGTTGGCCTTGGAGTTCTTGATCGAGCAAGGGACGGTCCATCCGTACGAAGGATCGTTAACCGAGCCCTTGATGCTCTTGTGAACCGCCTTGGCGGCAGAGTCGCCCAGAACCAACAGGGTCGTGCCGGTATCGATGATGCCCTGCGAGGCCTGGTTGACAGACTTGCCATCAACCTGAAGGGCCTCGATTTTAATCTGCCAGTATCCGACCTCGGTAACGGGGACATAAGTCAATGAGCCAGTGTAGCGGCTGTGGTCAATATCTCCAAAGAGGTACTGACCGCCCTTTCCGCCGTTACGGCGCTCGGAGGGCAAGAAGACCGAGACGACGGGGCTCTTGAGCTTTTTGCCTGCGATTGCGTTATCCATAAAGGTCTTGACGCCGCTGACAGACTCGATGTCGCTGAAGGCCAAGCCAAAGAGACCATCTTCGGGCTCCTGCTCAAACTCTGAGCTCTCCTTGGTGGAAAGACCAATGGTTTGACGGACCTTGACGCCTCCAACATCCACCATGTCGGAACCCAGGGTTCCGCTGGCACTGGAGCCATCACCATACTCGATCGACCACTTACGTCCATCCTTCTTGTAAGTGCTCGATTTACCAGTGTTGAATCGGCGATGGGACTTGCAGGCGGCAGTCTTGCAAGTCGAGGAAGGGAACCAGATATCGGACGAACCCGTGTCAAAGTCCAAACGGAGCGACTGGGCGGGGGTGCCGACCTTGACAGTACCGTAGTACTCGAGATCGGGGCTGACATCAGTCAAAGGCACCGTGCCGGAACCACCCGAGGTGGTAGCAAGGGAACCTCCGGCGATTTTGAGGTGGGGGTAACGTTTGTTGAGTTTGGCGATCTGGGCGCGGGCATTGGGCTTGTAGTTGGGGTTGCGCGTCAGATGGACTGCGCCGTCGGGACGGGCTTCGGCGACGGCGAGAACTGCGACGGCCACGGAGATGAAGGCGGCGGTGATCTTCATGATGACGATAAGGAGACGGGAGGGGAGAGTGTTTTATGTAATGAAACCTTACAGGCGGGGAGGGAGGGAGGAAGGGAGGGAGAGAAAGCGGAGTAGGGGATAGGGTGGGTATAAAAAAGCTATGTGAGGAGGGGGAAGAGAATGAGATCCTTGAAGAAAAAAAAAAGCGGTTGTCGGCGGAGGTTATCTTTATACAAAAATCGTTGTTTCACGGCTCTCAAAGCTACCCCCAGAGTAACACAAAATGGACAAGGGCTGGACGCAGATGGTGCTGGTAATGGAAGCAACAACACGCTAAACAAGAAGTCTGCAGGGTATTGTTGCATGCCTATGGGACCTGTTGACGAGTTGACCTGGAGGGTAAGGTTGCAATTGAGAGTTGGCGCTGCTACACTGGTGCGAGAGAGCACCAAGCTGCCTACTGCAGTTAGTCCACTACCAAATGAGAGACTTCAGCGTCCAGGAAAAGACAAGTGAGCACTACATGATCTAGTGGGAGCAGGAAACCTCTCCCCGAAAGGGTAAACTGCCCTCTCTTTACCGGTTTAACATTCCACTTTTCATGTTCGTTCTGTGCTTGCGAAGTAGAGTTTGTAACACCTGGACAAGTATTATTTTTGTGTTTTGTGAGCATCCTTTGCAATTTCGTTTTTTTGTTTGTTGAGCGTGCATCTACTGGTCAGCAAGCAGGGTAGCAGGGTACACACATGTATGAATGTGAGCACTGCAAAAAAATGCCTCCAGTGATTGACGGGGTCGTTGACATGTCAGCACTAAAAAAAGTCGTCTTGTATCCACGCGTTCGCCCAGGGTAAACTCTGGGAACATATGCTTTCTTCACAGAACCTAAAGGTCTCCCTCCTATTGTAGTCTATTAACTCTCTATGGACTTTTTTTTTAATAATTACTTTGTTCTAACTGTTTAGCTCTAATAGTAGGGAGAAAGGCGTGAGGGGGTATATCTACATGCAGAACGCGGTCCTGACTCAGTACTTGATCGGAGCAATGCCAACCGCTGGATTTGCAGAATGATCAAACACACAATAGTTGTTCTTCACAAACATATCGCCCAAGAGCCATAGCCCATCCTGACCACCCTGCACACCCGAGAAACAAGTCGTCTTGTCAGTCAACAGAGGATCCCACGCCATATCCGCCACCGCGATCTTAAAATCACTGCCACCCATGCTAAACGAAAAGGTCTCCTTGGACTTGGCCAAGGCACAGGGCACCAACCAACCACCCTCTTCGTCAGATAGAACAGCGCCTTGAATGTTCTTGTGGATAGCGGCAGCGGCAGCGTCACTGACAATGATCAACGTCGTGCCCGTGTCGATAATCGCCTCTGAGGACTGGCCCAAGGACTGACCATTCATTTTGACGTCATTGACATGAACCTGCCAGTAGCCCTGTTTCGTGACAGGGACATAAGTCAACGTGCCTGAGTATCGCTTATGGTCAATTGCTCCAAACAAATAGTGGCCGCCCTGACCACCGTTCATACGGACCGAGGGTAAGAAAACCGAGACGACGGGTAGAGCGACGCTTTTGGACGCAATTGCATTATCCATGAACGTCTTTACACCCTTGACAGTCTCAATTGAATTGAAGCCAAGACCAAAGATACCGTCTTCGGGCGCCTGAGCAAACTCGATGGACTCGTTGGTAGCGAGGCCGATGGTTTGACGAACCTTGACACCGCCGACGTCGACAATGTCGGAACCGAGGATGCCATTGGCGGAAGAACCGTCGCCATAGGCGATGTGCCAGGTGCCATCGTCTTTAAGGTAGGTGCTAGATTTGGTGGTATTGAAGCGGCTGTGGGCCACACAGGCGTCGGTCGTACAGGTCGACGTAGGGAACCAGATATCAGCGGAGCCCTGATTATATTTCGTGTGTGAGAGAGAGAGAAGGGCATATTTTTTAAGGTTAATTCGACAAGGTGATTAAGGCTGTTGTTGACGTGTCTAGTAACGAAAAAGAAAAGACTTACAGTGTCAAAGTTCCTGTTGGATGCAAGTCGCGTCGGTAAAAAAATAAACAATACAGTGGTGATAGAAAGGAACATAGAATTAGTCAACGGCCTTCCATCCCATAGTATCGAAAGCAGACCAGAAGAATTGGGCACTAAAGAGACACTTTACAGGTGGATGGTTTGACCAGGAGTTCCAACCAGGACAGCACCGTAGTACTAGAGACCACGAAAACAAAAAAGTATGTGAGCCACGGAAAATTATGTGCACTGCGCTTTACTAGAAGTGGGTGTTCTGCATCCCCTCCCCAAAAAAACGCCATCCATTCTTACTTCGTTATCGGGGCCAACATCGATCACGGGTGTGACGCCAGTTCCCGCAGCGATGTGGTCCGGGTGTGAGTGCAATCGAGGGTGGTGTTTGCGGCTGTGGTGTCGGTGACCGTGGTGGCGTTTCTCCAACAAGTTAAGCTGCGGATAGCGGCGATTAACCTTGGCAATGGCCGCCTTGAAGTTTCTCTTGTGGTTAGGGTTAAGAGTGAGGGGGACAGAGAAGCCCTGGGGGGTAGCAGGAGCAGCTTCGACAATGGCCAGCACAGTGACAGCCGCTGAGACTAGGACTGCAGTAATCTTCATGACTTGTAAAAGTATGGAAAGGGATCAAAAATTGACGCGGAAAGTGAAGAGGGGAGGGGGTGATGATGATCACAAAAAGTGGGCGAAGAGAGGCATGTTATATAGTTCGAATCTTGGTAATGGGGGAGTGGCAATACAGAAATACAGATCCAGCAACACGGGATGTCGGTCGGTGTATGCAAGGAACGCATGAACCACAACAATTCTTAATGAACTCGAGACAAGTCAGGGTGGCGCTTCTGTTATTTCTGGTAGATTACATCTCTCCCGTCCAGGGGCAAAGGGAAGGACATGCATGCGCTCCATGGAGAAGGCGCGGAATGCCACGATATGCGTCTTCTGAAACATCTTTTTCATCATCGACAACGGCTCACATCTGGGAGACGTCTCCTGGCCAATGATCCATAGGCGCCTGCGTTAAATTTTATTACGAGCCCAATAATATTATTACCGCGCCACGCTGATCTCGAGCTGCACGTTCTATTTTAACCGAATAACCCAGGGGGGACGAACTTCTTGCCCCATTGATCGCCAATGGTTGCGTGGGAGGAATGCGCTGTGTTTTTCAAGGTTCAATCTAGCAATCGCTGAAACGATTTCCCGGCACTCTATTCTATTCCGCCAGGGGGCTAGTGCAGTCTTCAAATCGGATCGTGACCCAATGCTTGGGACATGTAGCGCTCGCATCTTCAATCAAAAAAAGCAAAGCCTCCTCTGCACAGGTTAGCACATCCTGCACGAGACAGCATGTGACATCGTAGCTTCAGCTGCAGCAAGGGACGACATTGTTTTAAAGTCCTGGTGTGCGCATTCACCGCACACTCCCTACGTTTTCTACATGAGAGTGTCGCTGAAAGACCCAGCCTGAATATACGACATTGGCGAAATAAGATGAATGAATGTGGCGTCTCCTTATCCATCCGGAAAATTCGTGCCTTGCGCCAACAACCAGCAGTATGCATTGAATATAGCTGCAAAGCTCTTTGGAGATGCTTGTGCAACGATGATTTGATAGTGTTTCATTTTTTTATTTGGTTGTTTATCCAACGGATCCTTGCATAACTCATCACAACAACAGCTTCATCAACTTCAACAGTCCCAAGGCCCCAGTGCTTTTCAAGACGAACGAGAGCGAGCAAAAAACAAAAAGAGACAAGCAATGCATAGGTTGGCTGCTACCGAAAAAA
>MU617532.1:0-10232 GCA_025201705.1 Dissophora ornata
AAAAAAAAGTGGGTCAACTATTTATGGATGGTGCCTGCTCTCCTTCGGGTCTTGAACACGCCCAACGGTGAGAATGAGCTTGATATAGACGAGGCAGAGGATGCAGGAGCAGAGGTTGTTGTGGACGATGGTGGCTGAGAGACGGGGCGAGATAAAGGTGTAGTCCTTGTGGTTCTTTGGGTATCGGTATTAGTGGTGTTCGGATCTGCATTATTCTTATTGTTGTCATTTGATGTGGTCGTATGTACAGGTTTTCGCGCGTTTTTAGACGCATCTCCAGTAGCTGCAGCTGCAGCATCCATCGACTCTGCAGTGACCGCGATCAATTTCTGGACCGATTGTTTCCTCAACTTGATCTGCAATGCCGCTTCCAGCAGTGGCTTTGGTGCCAGGATATCGAGTGGGATATGCAAGACGTACGCGAGCAACTCTGACGAGGTCGGACACTTGTTCAGTAGATGATCTCGGCATAGCTGCAGGACCGCCAGTCCTACTCGGAAGAGCGCCTTGACTCCATCAAAGTAGAACACGTCCCAGACACGAAGGACTGAGGCCCAAGGAAGACTCATGGTGTAGAGGGTCATGAACCACTGTGTCATATACATCAGCGGGATCACATCGTTCTTCTCCAAGTGCTCCGCCAGAGGTGGGTCCTGGTCTCGAAGCAGTCGCTCAAAGACTTGAGCGTCGATCCTCAGCTGTCGAAGGGATGGCGTGTAGTAGTCCTGCATGTAGCCCTCAATGGTTGCCACTAACAGCCAAAATGCATCCTCAACTGGCATCTGCATTAGCATCATGCCGACTAATCGGCCCATGCCCTGGCAGTATCCCACGCTCGGCTTGTAGTGTGCGTATGCCTTGAGAATGGCATGAAGATCTTGTTGTCCTGTTCCTCCCATGGCGTCTCGGAAGTGAACATGATCAGGGTAGCATCGATGGATATCTCGCTCGATAACTTCGTGGATTGGCAGAGGTCCTCGCTTGCATAATTCCTCAAAGCGCCCAGGTTTACGATAAAGATCCGCTTTGGCTAAAAATAACCAAACGCGGCCTCGTACTGATGTCGGAACGCCCTTCCTGACAAGTTTCTTGTACTAAATACGACCAAGTCAAAAAAAAAGCGAGTACAGTAGAAAATACAGTCAGAATCATTTTGAGAAGATGACAAAAAAAAAAAAAAAAAAAAAAAAGAAAAAAAAAAAAAAAAAAAAATTTTTAAATATGAAAAAAAAAAAAAAAAAAAAAAAAAAAAAAAACCGGTGACGAAGGGAAACAAAAACGTGGCCATGATGTTTACCTTGGTCGACTTTTTGACGTTATCTGCCTGAAGCCTCGTGGCAGCATGGATCCATTTGAGCTCATTCTCACGGTTGTACTTTTGTCTCTTGCTCGCTTTCCTGCGCTCAGTATCTGATTGCGTTGACACGTTTGATCCTGACGGTCCATTCACGCCAACTGCAGATCCAGTACCCGTCAAGTCCTGACCCTGATTCATTTCGTCATCAAGGTCATAAATAAATCCATAGTCGTTGATATAAAACCTCGAGTTCTCACTCGATTTTCTTCCTTCCTCATCCACATTCTCATCTTCCTCATGAGCATCCGTATCCTCGTCATCTTCATCCTCATCAACTAGCGCAGATAAATGACGGCTCACAATTCCGCCCTCGATACCGTGGCCCAGTGGATGGGGTTTTCTCGTATCTTCCACAGCATAGGCAGAGTTCCGTCTACTGATCCCAAACCAGTTCTTGGATCGAGGCTTTGGAGTCTGGGCATTAACTCTCTGCTCCGCTGAAATGACATGTTGCGGTGAATAAGAGGATGTGCTGCTGGCGCTATGCGCAGATAACATCGTTACTTCACTAGGTCGTCTCTGTCTGGATGCTCTCCCGGCCTCGTGCTGAGGCACTATTATCTTGAGACTCTGCAATTCCTCCATTTTCTGCTGGATACTCGAGTCGGAGTGCCGAGCGGGTCCTGAGTTGGATCGCTGTCGCTGTTCAAGCTTATTCCAGGGTCTTAATCTTTCGAATACTGACTGGGGCGCTGCTAATTCAGAAGATTCACCCTTAGATGTAGCTGACAGCCCGGGTGTCTGTGGACCCCTGTTGTCTTCTCTGATCGACCGACTGCGTGCACGTCCCATCTTTGAGGCCGGCACGTTAGCACCGCTGCCACCGCTCTTCATTCCAGCGTTCGCCTCGGATCCAGAAGTGGCAAAGCTGACCCCCGGGACAGAGGAGGATGCATGAGCTAAGGAGTCAGTTCTCACGCCTGAGACTAAAGGCGACACCGTTGCTGTCGATGCTGCAACATTTGAGGACATAGGATCGGACAAAGGCAACTGCACAACACTTAGATCGAGCTGATTGGATCCACGATCCGCATACAATCCCGCATTCGGCGCCATCGAAAACCCCGTCTTTTGAAGAACGTGGTTGGTCCTAGAGCGTAGGTCTTCCAGGATAGACGATAGGTAGTGATCGTGTTCCTGGTGTCTTTGCTCTTTCTCGAACTGTTCTTGCTGCTGTTGCATTTCGCTGTTTTCCATGGATTGACGGCGACTACGCTGTGTCTTGGACCAGGGACCCGATCCTGTGACAGGTGTGACAGGTTGACTAGGATGTTGCACGGGCGACGGTGCTTTGGAAGAGAGAGAATTTTTGCGCAAGGAGGCTTTTGAGAGCTGTCGATGAGGCGCGGGTGAGAGCCGTTGCTGGTTTGGGCTAAGTTCGTTCGATTTGATCTCTAGCGAATTCATGATCATAGAGGCTGAAGAGCCGCTGGGATCTGCAAGTGAGCTCATGGATGACGCCGAGGACTTGGTCACCAGAGATAGCGCTCCTGAAGAATTTTTCTGGGATAGAGCTCCCTTTGACTGTCGTGATGAAGATCGAGGTGGAATTCCAGGTACAGTGGAGGAGGAAGAAGAGGAGGAGGAGGGGGAGTCAGGGTGAGGTGCTGGTGGAGATGATAGGATTTGTCGACGCCCTACGGCGGTTCCGGAAGGGGTTTTCAAGTTCTCTTCACTCATCAGTTTCCTTGGCGCTGTCCTCTCATTCACGCTAGAGTTGATTCCCATAGCAGGTACATGTGCGAGCCTTGACGAATGAGGGAGGGCGGGTGCGACGTCCACGAGTGCGGAGCTCTTTTTCCTAAGACGAGGCATCGCTTCAGAATCTCGTGAAGCTACTGAGCCGGCCCTTGAACGATTCCTTTGAGGAATAGGTGGTGCAGTGGGTGTGGTCGCAAGAGTAGAGGAAGAGACTGCGAGGGATGTTGGTTTTGCAGTGAAGTCCACATCGACTTCTTTGAAACGACCCACCACGCCTTCACAGTACCCCTGTGATTCATCCAATATAAAAAGATCAAAGCGAATAAATTGAGTTAGTCAAAAGAAGTGAGGTGCGTGGGACGAGTGCATGACTGGGTGCATGACCGGGTGCATGAAAGTGCATGAATGAGTGAGTGTAGTGAATGTCTATGAAGATTCGTTATATATTTTATCTGCATGCAGTCCTTCCCTTTGGACACTCCCACACCACACACACACCACACGCCCTCTTCTCCCAGCCTTTTCATTCTTTACAACCGCTCTGTTTGCGGAGTCGTGCATAGATCAGATTATAACAGCCAAACGACAGAGCAATTGTGGAAAGAGCATTCGAGCATTTTGCTCCTCCTTTCCCTCGCCTCTCCCTATGCTCAGACAAAAAAAAAAGTACCTTGCATATATTAAAAGATAAAGTGCCAGTTAGCCCCCCCAATTTAGCACAAACTTTCGGGCTTTTTTTCCCCTTACCATGCAAAGTCCGTCTCCAAGTCGCTTCAGAAGAACAACACACTCTCCTGTATTTTTGAGGATTTCAATCGAAAGGGAAAAAAAAAGGTCAGTATGGAGGCCTATCAGTATCAATTGACATCACAAGGCGCGAGATCAATCAAGGCTTGGTGTTGTATATTCGTTACCGGCCATAAACATTAGGTCCCGATCATTATCGGCGGAGACGTTCTTCACAGCGGTACCTTGAGCGATTCCCTGTACAGTTCCTTCACCTCCTCTTCCATTTGCTTTTCCTGAAGGCTTATTTGTCCCTTCTTCAAGGGAGAAATAGAGATAGATATAAAGAGGGCGATTGTAGGCCGAGGGTGAGAGTGAGAGTGAGTGAGAGAGTAAGCGAGCGAGCAAGACCTGTCTCTGTGTGCGTGTGCGTGTGTGTGCGTGTGTGTGTGCGCAAAAACTGCCGCTTTGCTGAAAGGGAAAGGGTGAGTTTACCAGCAAGTAGGGCATCCATATGTGCGCCTGTAACAGAGTCAACACGGACTACCGAGGAGGGCCCGTTCATTTGCCTGAGAACGTCGCTTGATGTTGGGGTTGGGGTTGCATTCAATGGCGAAATGAGAGTGTGAGTGTGAGTGCGTGATCAGCGACTGAGGGTGAGAGGCGGATGAAGATGAGCTGGTGGTCAAATGTTAAAATGAGGTCGAGCGGTGGTCGTTATGTTCAGGGAGAGAGATGTCTTTTTGCGAATGAAAGGAGGATGTCTTGCAAGTGTTGATACGAGGGATGCGAAGAGGGATGTGTTGGGGATGTGTGTTGAAATGCAATGGTTAAAAAAGAGGGCGTTGCGCTGATCGCACTTACTCCTATTAATGATCACCGTTTACAACGCTGCATGCAATTAGAAAGTGATGAGCCCTCCCTAATTGACCAACCCAGCGTACCGATCGTTGGAGAACCAGATCCCGGTGCCCTAGACTCCAACAATCACATTCAATGCTCACAATCCATAGCTACACAGGTGAGCATCGTGTGTAAACAAGAAATGTTCACATGGCAACCAACAGGTAGATCGTTAATGTAGCAAGCTTGCGTCTACTCGAGTCTCCCATGCTCTCCAAAGTGTAATCTATTCGCATCTGAGAGGATTAGCTACCACATTTTCGTAGTCAGCAATGTGGAAATCAAAGGCGATGGAGACGCGTGGGATATTTATTAAGCAATTTGTTCATCCGCCATATTAGTAATCAATTGCATCACTGTGACCCAGCGCTCACTACCTCCTTGGCTCCCATGGCTCGCTAGTCCTTAGACCTCAAAGGCTCGATCTAGGGCCATGCTGCTCCTGCGTCGCGCAATCTTGCCTCCTCTGATCACAAACCCAGACTCGCGCGTAAATTCACTGTCCTCGCCTGTTGAGAAAGCAGGAGACGATGACGCGCTACCAAAGCCTTTGCCCTCGCCTCCAGACCTGGCACGCTGAGCTGCAGCTGCAGCTGCAGCTGCCTCCTCCTCGTCAGTATCCTCGTCCGATGACGACCCTAACATGGGGCCATCGTCTTCATCAGAATCGGCAAGGGAGCCGCGCGTCGACAGCTGTGTAAACAAGAGTTCAAAGCGGCACTTAGAATAACAAACATCTCTATAAAAAGCGACCGGTAATTCAGCTATGCAGAAGTAAACACAACACGACTTACGGCATTGTAGGGGTCATAGTACTCTTCGCCTGCCTCAGCGGTCCAGTGACGGGGTTTCTTGCCAAGCAGCTCCTTCCAGTTCCACTCGATCTTGTAGTTCGAGAATCCGGTATCAATCGGTGCTGTTTGCTGAGTTGATGACGGTCCAGTAA
Source organism: Dissophora ornata (assembly GCA_025201705.1). Taxonomy (NCBI): domain Eukaryota; kingdom Fungi; phylum Mortierellomycota; class Mortierellomycetes; order Mortierellales; family Mortierellaceae; genus Dissophora; species Dissophora ornata. The sequence continues at coordinate 5,634 of MU617532.1, forward strand.
CAATCGACGTCGTTTGCTCAGGCAATTGCTTGAAGTCAAATGACCTCTTGAAAGGTGCCTTCGGTGTACCAGGCCCGAGTCGAGATGGTGTCACAAGTCCAGGCGTGGTTGGACGACTGCCAGTTCTGCTTGAGAATCCAGACGCAAACGTTGCGTATCGGTTTCCAGACGACGCAAGTGGTGTCGACGGCATGTATGGAGATCCCAGCGGGAAGGTCGCTCGAGTGTGTTTCTCACCAAAGTACTCTAGCTCCTCAGAGTCTTCATCCTGGGAAATAAACTCGTCCTCTTCACCGGATGAAGTGGCTCGCACAGTCTGGACCTTGAAAGATTTTCCTCTGTTGCTGCCGACTAGTGCCCCAGTAGATTGGCGTGGCAAGTTGGGGTCATTTGCATAGAGCACACCCCCGGTTGAGTACTTGCTGCCAGTGCTGCTTGTGGTGCTGCTGGTCGAGGTGGGTCGTCTCGAATATCGATTCGTCGCCTGCGGATATTTGGACAGGACAATCATCGCTTCCGCCGCAACTGCAGCCGATGCATTCTTATTACGAAGGTCCAGTCGCCGCTGTTGCTCTTCCATATCCATTTCCTCTCCTTCCTCCACATTCCGATCCAAAGTTGAACCTGTAGTATCAATCTGGAGTGGCAATACGCCCTGCCTCTTCGAATCGCGCGTCGAACCAGCCGCGAACACAGATCCAGATTCAACGACTTCCGAAGACGTGCTCTCTAAGGTTTTCATTTGGCCTCTTTCCTCCAACATTACTGTAGTCGTCGTTGTGGAAGTTGTTCGCTCGCCCACTTTGCGCAGATGCGAGGATGCCTCGGTTCTCTTGATGACCTGATGCGACTCTGTCAATTCACTAGATCCAACCACATGGCTAGTGCTGCTTTCTGAGCTCTGTCCTGATGTGACCATGCGTTGCGTACCATGGGTAGCGCTCGAAACCGCTCCAGTCGTAAGGCGGCTGGCCTCTCTCGAGCTAGATGTAGTCACTGTTCGCAGAGATGCTTCGCCAAAGTAGCTGCCATAGCGAGGGCCTGCAGGAATTTCAAACATCCTTTCACCACCTGTAGTACTGCTGTTTGTGCTGGAACTGACCACCGCGCCGTTCCTAAACTTGCGGCGAGTGACTGTTGTTGTCACGGTCGTCCTCACGAATCGATGAGATCCCGGAGCGGTCATCTTTGTAGTAGTTGACGCAGACACGCTGCTGTTAGAGTTAGTGGTTGTTGCCGTGCTCGAATTGCTGCCCGAATAGCCAAGTGCAACACCGGTTGCTGCTGACGACCGTTGACCAGAAATTATTGCAGTTTGCTCAGATCGGGTTACTCCAGTCCGAGCCTCGCGCTGCAACGAGTCGACAGTCGTCTCTTCAGATAACTCTTCTCTTGGTCTTTGGACGTGTCCTGAGCGGCTCAGTCCGGCGATGGCAGCACCCGCTGCCCCAGCGGCGGCGGCGGCGGCGGCGGCGGCTGTAGAACCTCCGCTGCCGGGTCTTGTCACTGTAGTAACTCGTGTAGAGCCGCTGCCAATAGCGCCAGCGTCAGACACGTCTAGCGTAGACCGACGGTTCTGTCGAAGAGGCAAGGCCAAGCCAACATCTTCGTCCTCGATCCGCAGCTTCTTCTTGGCCAAAGCCATATTGGGGGGATCCCAGGCGTTTCTAAAGCTATACGAGCTCTCTTGCTGTTGCTTCTGGCGTTGCTCTTCCCTGAGTTTGGTGAGCCTCGCTAGCCTCACTTTCTCGAGCCGCAGCTCTTCTTCCTTGATTCTAGCCTCCTCCTGCTCTCTTTGCCACCTCTCTTCTTCCTCGAGACGTTCACGAACAAGTTCGGCTTCGTACTGCTCCTGTCTTTGCTTGGCCTCATACGCAAGCATGTCTTCTAGACCATAGCCCTTGCGGATTCCTCCAACACTGCTCCTGCGACTCCTTGGTCGCCTCTTCTCTGTCTTTTGAAGAATCGACCTTTGCACACCAACATCTACATCCCACGCATTGACCAGCCTAAAGTTCTCAAACGCCTGGCTGCCCGTCATTTTCTCCTGCGCCTCCTGCCTCTTGCGCTCAAGTTCGTACCGTGTGTACTCTTGCATCCGAATCTGTTCTAGAGCCTGTTCCTCAATCTCTAATTGTCTGGCCGCTTCCAGTTCCTTCTCGCGCCGACGCTCCTCGGCAGAAGCTGTGTAGTTGTAGTATGTCCTGGTAGGCGTACGTGGACTCTTGGGGGTATTGCGTCCGCTGGACTCCCAAGGAAAGACTGGTTTTCCCTTGCCTGAAGGGACAGATGTGTCGTCCTTGTTTGTAGTGTCCTCGATGACAAGTGGTGTCACAGTGAGCGGAGGGTGTGCCCTGCGGGGATCTTCTGGAAGATCCCATGCGTTTGGGTAGTACATGTCAGGCAGCCCAACAGGCTCGGGTATAATGGCTTTGAACGTCGCTCCCCCACCTCCGGCCCCGGATTGGTCAACGGTGATAGGGAGTCGGTAGCGGTAGTCAGTCAGATGGTGAGGGTTAATCTCGCGGTCAATCGAGCTCTCAGAGCCATTTGAGTGGTGATGCGTTTGCCTTTCATCCTGACCACCTGCGGTTAAGTTGGTGTCATATCGGTGAAACTCTGGCTCAGGGAGCTCAGGGATTTTAGGCGGTAGAGGTGGTGGCTGGTAATGGTAGTCCGTCAAATGATGAGGATTGTAGGCATACTGCGGTTCATGGCGGTGATGGTGTTCGTGTTGGTCGTGATGTTCGTGATGTTCTTGATGTTCGTGATGTTCGTGATGTTCTTGATGTTCTTGATGTTCTTGATGTTTGTGATGTTCGTGATGTTCATGATGCTGCTGATGCTCATGAGCTTCTTGGCGTTGTTCATGGTGATGAGAGTGGCCATGGTGCCAGTCTATCCTCTCTGCTACGCGCGGCGGGATTGGGGGCCGCCAGTGTTCTTCATGGCGGTACTCATCAGATTGGCCCGTGGCCCCTGCAAGGGGATTGCTGTGAGTATGCTCCTGATGCCGTTCTCCATGATGGTGTTCTTGGTGGTGTTCTTGGCGGTGTTCATGATGGTGTTCTTGGTGATGCTCATGATGGTGTTCTTGATGATGTTCTTGATGGTGTTCTTGATGGTGTTCTTGATGGTGTTCTTGGTGGTGTTCTTGGTGGTGGTTTTGGTGGTGGTTTTGGTGGTGGTTTTGATGGTGCTCATGGTGATGTTCCTGGTGATGCTCTTGTCGATGTTCATGGTGCTGATGCTGTTGACCTTGATGCTGGTATTGGTGATGATGGTGCTCGTGCTGATGTTCCTGATGGTGTGCTGGGGGAGGCGGGGGTTGTTGCATCTGGTTTTGGTGGTCATAAGGGCGGAACCAGCCCTCGTAGTGAGGCTGCCTCTCAATTGCGGGCTCCTGGATCTGGAGGTTCATTCCGACAAGGTCCCATTGGCTTTGTTGCGGCAGGTCGTATCCATGTGTCACCTCGTGAATATCGGAAGGCTAAGTATAACATCCATGAACATCTAAGATAAGTCTCTAGTTGGTTTTCAACTCAGCAGTTACTCTCGCCATTCCTTTCCCTGTGTTCCCAGACATGCACATGTAGTGAGAGAGAGTAAGGGATGGATTCCCCCGCTGGTAGGAGGAGAGTGGACAGATCCCTCGCGGTCAAAGTCCCCCTCTGTTTTTTTGTTCTGACTCTTCTTTTTCAATCCCACGGTCTTCATATCAGTCAACTATTATCTCTGCACCATCTCCTTTTTTCATTTTTCTAAAAGCTTTGTACACCCGCCAAAGATAAAGGAACTTTAATGTGCATCCGAGAGCTCAGACCATCCCAAACCCCATTCAAGCATTATGTGAGCCTAGATGCAAGGTATCGGGATTATCGTCACCGATAAAAGAGAAAAGGCATGCTGGTACCGCTTTCAGCGACAGAAAGCCATTTACTGTTCAGGTTGGGGATGGGGGTCATGATAGGCGATTTGTAGACGCATAATCTCTCAAAACCTCTGTTACTCTACTGTATGCAAATGCAAAAAAGTTAGACGTACCTTGCCCCCGATAAACTTGTCGAATACGTTCCACCATCGCTGAACCAGCGCGATAGAGTCAGTCGAGGAGGTGTTGCGTGGAAAGACAGCTCCGTCTGAAAAACGGAGCCATTGCCAGGGCTTGAACGATCCGACAAAGTGGATGACCGCTAGCTTGTCCTTGTACTGCTGAAACGCGGGAGCGTAACTATGAAGGAAAATCAGGATAGAAAAGCAGGGACAAGATAAGCAACTCAAAACGCAGCCAAACGCGGGAAAAGAAAAATAAACTACAAGATGCGAAGGGAGGGCAAAGTTGAGTGGAGGGAGAATCATAACCGCAATAGTTTCTTTGATAGGTCATTTAGTGTTGGCGGTTCAAATAGCCCAACAAAAAAAATGTTAATCAACTCATCTCACAAGAAATAATATTCATTATCGCACAAAGGGGAAAGGAATAGGAAGGAAGAGGCGGTCTTGTCAAGCGATAGTTCAAAAATTGTCCCCACGCTTTTCGCATCAATGATTTGTGTTGCAATGCGTGTATTCGTTCGTGAAAGACTCTCCCCCCCCCCC